>JAWPHD010001842.1:0-291741 GCA_037043455.1 Cyrtodaria siliqua | reverse complement strand
CACATGGCAATCTTGATTGTTTTATTCAAAGATTTAAATTTGCTCCTCAATTTAGTTATCCTGCGTCATTTTACTTTAAAACTGCTTGCATATAATTAAATAAAAAATGAGATTTCAATTGTCTTCGTTATTTTACCAGTTTTTAGCTCGACTATTCGAAGAATAAGAGAGCTTATGTAATCACCCCGGCGTCGGAGTCGGCGTCGGCGTCCCACATTCAGGTTTGCGTGTAAGCTGTGTTTACAAGTCTATATCTCTTACATTTCTTATCCTAGCACAACCAAATTAGGCCAATGGGCTTCCTTATAGCATTATCTTAAGGACTGCATAAGCAATTTTGGTTCCTGTAACCCATGGGCTCCCATGGAACCCAAATTATGATAGCCCATAAAATGTGTCCCATTTCACATCAAATTTTGCGTGTAAGCTGTGTTTACAAGTCTATATCTCTTACAATTATTACCCTAGCTCAACCAAATTTGGCCATTAGCTTCCTTATAGCATTATCTTAAGGGCTGCTTAAGTAATTTTGGTTCCTGTAACCCCTGGGCTCCCATGGAACCCAAATTCTGATAGCCCTTAAAATGTGTCTGTTTCCACATCAAATTTTGTGTTTAAGCTGTGTTAACAGGTCTATATCTCTTACATTTCTTGTCCTAGCTGAACTAAATTTTGGAATTGGTTTCCTTATAGTATGTTGTAAAGTGTTGGATAAGTAATTTTGTCTTTTGCAAATTCTGGGCTCCCATGGAACCCAAATTGTGATGGCCCATAAAATGTGCAATAAAGGCAGATCTAGGTTTGCATGTAAGCATGTATATATCTATTAATTTTGGTTTGGGATTTGTTATAGGCATTATGCATCTTATTACTTCACCCATATTGGGGGCATGGGCTCCCCACTTTTTTTTTTTTTTTTTTTTACATATTTCTGAGTTGGTTTTGTCAATTCCTACACATATATGTTGCAACGCCACCCCCCCACGCCCGCCCCAAGCCCCGCCACCCTCCCCCCGCCCCCCTCCCCCCGCCTCTTACCCCATCACACCACCCACCACGCCCCACACTTGATTTTTTTTTTTTTTACATATTTCTGTGTTGCTTTTGTCAATTCTTACACATATATGTTGCAACCCTCCCCGCCCTCTCCCCCCCATCCCCGCCTCTCACCCCATCACCACACCACACCACGCCCCACACTTGATTTTTTTTTTTTTTTTTTTACATATTTCCTGTGTTGCTTTTGTCAATTCTTACACATATATGTTGCAACCCTCACCGCCCCCTCCCCCCCCCCCCCCAATCCCCACCTCTCACCCCATCACCACACCCACCACGCCCCACACTTGAATTTTTGTATTTTTTTTTACATATTTCTGTGTTGTTTTAGTCAATTCTTACACATATATGTTGCAACCCTCCCTGCACCCACCACCCCACCCCCACGCCTCTCACCCCATCACCTCCCCACCCCCATCCCGCCCAAGACTTGAAACATTTTTTTTTTTTTTTTTTTTTTTTACATATTTCTGTGTTGCTTTTGTCAGTTCTTATACATGTATGTTGCAACCCTCCCCGCTTGCCCCATCCCCCCCCCCCCCCACTTGATTGTTTTTTTTTACATATTTCTGTGTTGCTTTTAACAATTCTGACACTTATATGTTTTAACACCCCCCTCACCCCATCCCCCCATCCCGCCCCACACTTGGAACTTTTTTTTTTTTTTTTTTACATATTTCTGTGTCTGCTTTTATCAATTCTGACACTTAATGTTTTAACCCCCCCTCAGCCCATCCTACCATCCCGCCCCACACTTGGAACTTTGTTTTTGTTTTTGTTTACATATTTCTTGTTGTTTAGCAATTCTTACACACATGTGTTGCCACCCACCCCCCCCCTCCCCCTTCCAACCCATTCCCCCCCTCTCCCCCCCCTCCCCCCCCCCCCCCCCACTTGAAACTGTTTTTTTTTTTTACATATTTCTTTGTTGTTTTAGTCAATTCTTACACATATATGTTGCACCCTCTCTCCCCCCCCCGCCCCCCCCCCCCCCCCCCCCCCCCCAACTCACTCCCACTTCTCCCCAGCTCTCCCCCAGCCCCCACCACCACTTGAAACTATTTTCTTTTTTACATATTTCTGTGTTACTTTTGCAAATTCTTACACATATATGTTGCCCCCTACCCCCAGCCTCTCCCCTCACCCCCTGCCTCTCACACCCACCCCACTTGAATTATTATTATTATTTTTTTACATATTTCTTTGTTGTTTTAGTCAATTCTTACACTTGTTGCCCTCCCCACCCCACACCTCTACCCCATCCCACTCAAACTCGATTTTAAAAAAAAAAAAATCTTCATATTTTTGTGTTGTTTTGGTGAATTATTACATAGCTTCTTACACATATATGTTCCTCTCAACACCCCCACTCCCCCCACCATCCACCCCCGCCTCTCTCCCACCCCCACCCCGCACCCCACTCAAAACTCAATATATATATTTTTTTAATATTTTTTTTACATATTTCTGTGTAGTTTTGGTCAATTCTTACACATAGTTATGTTGTGCTCCCAACCCCACCCCACATTGTTGTAGCCTTGTTTTCTGATGGTATTATACTAGCTATAAATTTATTATTCTCCCGAAAAATCGAATAGTCGAGCTGCGCTGTTCTCCGACAGCTCTTGTTTAAATATATTATTGGCGCAATATTATAAAAAGTTAGTAATATGTAAAAACAATTTGCTCTGAACTATTTTAATAATTAACATTAATGATTGAACAAAAGGAAGTTAAGAGAAAAACTAACGGGATGCCGTGAGTTTTTAAAAAATCAAAGATTGTCGTGTGTCCCTTTAATATAGGATTATAAACATCACAGTTATGGCCCTTGATTTAATGAAAAATGCCATATTTTGCCTTGTCAACCCTCATTTTATGACTTGGCAAAAGGGGTTATATTAATGAAAGCTCAGACAGGTTCAAAAACCAGCCAGATCTGATTAAAAATAACAAGAGTTGTGGTCCCTTGATTTATTGAAAAATGCCTATTACTGTGAAAAATGCTTAAGACTGTGCTTTGTTAAATCTGTAGCTACTTCGTTTTTCATCGGATCTTTATCAAACATAACCAGATTGTTTATATCAATGAAAGCTAAAAACCTGTTCGAAATGGTTGATTTGGGTTTCACTTGATTCCAACAAATTTGTCAAACAATATATTACTTTACTTTGTCAATGATATATATTACCATGGACATCCTGCAGCAAGTAGAGTGATATAGGCTGTCCTGGGCCACCTGTTGTTAGTTTCCAGAGGCCATTTTTGTTTACATAATAATTTATACTTATATAGAAAAATCTTCTGATCTCTACTGTTCTCCTAGTCCTTTAATTTGATTTCCATAAGACTTCACAGGAACTAGTTGGTCTATAATAAACTTACGGTGAAGTACAACATTTAACAAATATACTTTAAGATCTCACTACACACTTAGCTCCCTTGTATGTGACTGTAGGATGATTCTTACACCATAAAAAGTAGAGGTGTGTTCTTCGGTTTGAGATATTTTAATAATTGGCCATGGATATTTTCTTTTCCTGTTGCAGGTGAGAAAACAATAGTGTGCGATTGGATGAACAGCGATTAGACGACACTGACAGCAAAATGTGACACATTTGTGGGTGCTCTAAATGGCGTATGAATTTAGGTGCAAACTGTTTAGTGAAAGCCGAAAAGAGTACCTTGCCTGACACCACTCCCTATTTAAAAAAAAACAAACTGGGCTATGTACCAGATTTTATGGATTTTTATGAGCAGCAATAACTGTATTTTACCAAAAAAATACTTTTAGACTTTAAGGTTTGATTCAGAATGGGAAATTGGGACTTTATTCCCTATGGCCAACACAGTAAAATCGAAGTGTGTAGTGAGACCTTAAGCCACAGTACGTATACTCAGTTGCAAAAGAAAGTGTACACAGCTCAGTTGCAAAAGAAAGTGTGCACTGAGTTGTTTTTAGCTCGACTGATCAGAGATCAGCAGAGCTTATGCCGTGGTGCGTCGTCCGTCCGTCTGTCTTTCCGTCTGTTAGCAATTTTATATAATTGACATCTTCTTTGAAACCGTGTGAAGGATTTTGATGAAACTTTATCACAATGTTACTTAGGAGGCCCCCTCTCAGATGTGTGTTTTCCAAGATGGCTGCCATCGCTAAAATTAGGTCAAATTTAGGGAAATTTCAAACAACATCTCCGAAACCACTTGTTCCATTCTAGTGAAATACATATACATGTTCCTAGGGTTGGCCTCTATAAATTTTGTGTTTTTTGTTATTGTCGAATAATCAAAATGGCCAGCACGTCAACCCAAAGTTTACATAGAGTTATATAGCAAAAGGCTAAAAATTACATCTTCTCTGAAACCGCTTGAAGGATTTTGATGAAACTTAATCACAATGATTTTTGGGATAGTCCTCCTCAGGTTTGTGTTTTTCGCGGCCGTCAGTCATCCAAGGTGGCTGCCATGGCTAAAATTAGGTCAAATTTAAAGAGATTTCAAACGACATCTCCTCTGAAACCACTCGATCCATTCCAGTGAAATATCATATACAAGTTCCTTGGGTTGGCTTCTATCAAATTTGTGTTTTTTGTTATCATCGATTTATCAAAATGGCCGTCACGACAACCCAAAATTTAGATAGAGTTATATAGGAAAAGGCTAAAAATGACATCTTCTCTGAAACCTCTTGAAGGATTTTGTTGAAACTTTATCACAATGATATTTGGGATAGTGCACCTCAGATTGTTGGCCGCCATGGCTAAAACTAGGTCAAATTTAAGGAAATTTCAAATGACATCTCCACCGAAACCCCTTATTCCATTCTAATGAAGTATCATATACATGTTCCTTGAGTTGGTCTCTATCAACGTTATCATCGAATAATCAAAATGGTCGCCATGGTGACCCAAAGTTTACATAGAGTTATATTGGAAAAGGTTAAGACAACCCTTGATATAAGAGCCGTTTTAACCAGTAGATCATCCACAGGCCCTCTTGGGCCTCTTGTTGATGGAGTTATGGCACTTTAAAGGTTTTATTACACAAATTTTGTCCGAACTAGTTCTCCTGAACCGCTGACCGGATTTCAGCGTAACTTGGCAGGAATAATCAGTTCCTACCCTAGTTGCACATATCATCACCGCATTCCTGTTGAAGATTTTTGACAGAGTTATGACCCTTATATACATTTACTTTATCCGGACTAGTTTTCTTGAACTCCTGTCTGGATTTCAGCGAAACTTGGCAGGGATGATGAGATGGGGCCTGGTTCTGAAGAGATGGGGCTTGATTCTGAAGAGATGGGGCCTGATTCTGAAGAGTTGAGGCCTGATTGTGAAGAGATGGGGCCTGATTCTGAAGAGGTGGGGCCTGATTCTGAAGAGATGGGGCTGGCTTCTGAAGAGATGGGCCTGATTCTGAAGAGATGGGACCTGATTCTGAAGAGATGGGGCCTGATTCGGAAGAGTTGGGGCCTGATTCTGAAGAGATGTTTCATGATTCTGAAGAGATGGGGCCTGATTCTGAGAGATGGGGCCTGGTTCTGAAGTGTTGGGGCCTCATTCTAAAGAGTTGGGGCCTGATTCTGAAGAGATAGTGCCTGATTCTGAAGAGTTGGGGCTGATTCTGAAGAGAGGGATTGTATTGACAGAGGTGCCTGATTTGGGGTTGTGAAGTAGGAATTTCAAAGCAATTTAGAACAAACAAGAAATATCTTTAAAAAAGATAGTCGGTGCGTTTGGGGAAGCACAATGTATAAGTGATTGATGGTCATGAAGTGAAATAATTTTAATAGCGAAATGTAAGGTAGAGAGTAGAGCAATGTAACGTTTTCTATCGGCAGTGCCAGTGTGTGGAATTTGAACAAAACAAGTAAGTGCCTTCCAATTGTTAAAATATTCAAAGGGCCATAACCCTGAAAACAAGAGGCCACGAGGGCCTGAATCGATCTACTGGCAAAGTGTACTCTGTTAGATGATGTTACATGCAAAATGTGAAAGCTCTAACCTTGTGGTTTCAAAAATATTTTTAAATGTATTTACTAATATTTCTATGCAAAACTTTGACCCCCGGTGAGGAGCTTATTCTGACCCCAGGGTCACCATTTGTACAACTTGGTAAAGGACCACTATATGATGCTACATGCAAAATATCAAAGCTGTAGCCCTTGTGGTTTCACAGAAGAAGATCCAGGCACCTTGATAAATCACGGCGATATGTAATTTTTAATAGGGTTTCATTACCAGTGACCATGTAAAATTAACGCACTTTGCAAGAAAACAGAATAATTTATTTGCAATTTCAGCATTTCTATTCCTTTCTTCATCTTTTCCGGTCACAATTGAATTACAGCATAACAAATCATCTAACGATATACCATTTATCAACAACTACAGTTTATAAACAAATCTACTAGTTTCCTTTGGCCTTGTCAGACAAATTTAGCCAATCAGCATTCAGTTTAATAAACACTGTAGTCTTTCATAATTTCTGTATCGCTTCCAACTCGAGTTTTGATAGGCTTACCTCCTGCGAGGCTTAAAGCCAGCTTAAACGGCTGGCGCCGAAAAAACAAATTAGAAACTTGGAAATTCAGTCCTTTAGTATCTTCTGAGATAATCCATATTCTACTCAAAAAAACATCTGCTACAGATATGGTTCTGTGTTGTTTGACTGTTTTGTTTGTGGTAAATGAGAGTTAATTAAATGTATTTATAGTTATATTGGTCTGTTATTTATGCACTAAACAACAACTATTAAAGTCAGTTTGGCATAATAAATAAACAGGCTGGGAGATCAGTGGTTTTAAAATGTCACCAAAACTGGTTATATCATCCAGATTTGTAGTAAGCTTGTCTGTACTGTTTATTATACCACCGCAAACAAAGTTTGAGAGAGGATATATAGGAGTCACTGCGGCAGGCAGTCTGTTGGTCTGTCGATTTGTTGGTTCTTGTGGAGCAAACTTCTTCTACCGTTTTCAAGATATGGAATTGAATCTTTGTATACATGATCAACATGAAGTGTAGATGTGCGTGACATAATTTTGGTGTGGCTCGCTCAATTCCATGCAGAGTTATTGGTCTTGCACTTAGTCAAAATTGCTATATTCAGCATATGCAATCTTGTGGAGCGAACTACTTTTACAGTTTTCAAGATATTGAATTGAAACTTTTTATACATGATCAACATGAAGTGTAGATGTGCGTGACACAATTTTGGTGTAGCTCGCTCAATTCCCTGCAGAGTAATTGGCCTTGCATTTAGTCAAAATTGCTGTATTCAGCATAATTATGCAATATTGTGGAGCAAACTTCTACTACAGTTTTCAAGATATTGAATTGAAACTTTGTATACCTGATTACAATGAAGTGAAGATGTACGTGACACAATCGTTCTTTGGCTCAGTCAGTGCAATGCAGAGTTATTGCTCTTGAACTTAGTCAAAATTGCTATTCAGCATATGCAATACTGTGGAGCGAACTACTTTAACAGTTATTAAGATATTGAATTGAAACTTTGTGTACTTGATTATCATGAAGTGTAGATGTGCACGACACAATTTTGGTGTGGCACGGCCAATTCAATACTGAGTTATTGCCCTTGCACTTAGTAAACATTGCTTTATTCAGCATATGCAATCTTGTGGAATGAACTACTTTTACATTTTGGAAGATATTGAATTAAAACTTTGTGTACATGATAAACATGAAGTGTACAAATATGAGACACAATTTTGGTGTGGCTCAGTCAATTCCATGCAGAGTTATTGCCCTTGATCTTACTAACATATTGGGGGTATTTATCACCTTCTGTGATTGTTCTAGTTTATTACTATGCACATTTTAATTGACTATGGCACAAAGAGAACAGAATTTTTAGTACTTTAGGGATTTCTTATAGCATTATTCATCTTATTGATACTTCACCCATATTGGGGCATGGCCCCCCCCCCCCCTCCTCCCCCTTCCCCCCACCAACCTCAACCTGAAACCTGATTTTTAGTTTTTGTTTTTGTTTTTTTACATTTGTCTGTGTTGTTTTGGTCAATTCTTACACATATATCTATGTTGCTTCACCCCCATCCCACCCCCATCCCACCCTCACACACACACTGGACCCCCCCACCCCCTTTTTTTTTCTTTTTTTTCTTTACATATTTCTGTGTTGTTTTAGTCAATTTTTACCCCCACCTGAAATCATCACCACCACCCAAATGTTGTTTTTTTTGTGTTTTTTTACATATCTGTTATTTTGTTTTATCAATTTATCAGTATGTTTCGCCCCAAACCCCAACCATCCCGCCACCCCATCATCACCACCACCCGAATGTTCTTCGAATAGTCGAGCTAAAAATGAAATGAGGCCACAATAAAAAATTGCTACATTCTCATCCCCTCCCTCCCCGAGTTGACTTTCGACCACAAATTTCTTATAAAATGACAGCTTTGTTTTCTTTACTGCATCTTATAAGTTTTGATTCTTACAGGTGACAGGAGTTATACAGTACTGGTTCTACCCAGAAAATATAGACAGTCATATATGGCCTGACATGTGCTAACAGTGACGTAAAACATCATTCACACAAACAAACAAGAACCTTTAGAACAAACAGACCTTCTCAGTTTTGAAATCCTGAGTCAGTGAACAGAAAACAAATTATTTTTTAGGGATGGCCTGAATAAGCTATAATTTAGGTGTATTTTACTGCTTTCTATCATTGATGATTATTATAATTGATGATGTTCATGGGAGTATGAAGGGAGATGTTGGCAGTCTATTAGGTTTTCATTTGAAAACAGTAGGGTATCTTGCCCCTGAGTCGAACATACTATTGGTTCTCGGCATTGCTCCTGCTTGCTGAAACCTTCTGGTACCTTCCTGGTGTTAAATATATCAATTGACAGCAACTACATTGTGTTACTAGACATTTGATGGTATTACGCCATATTTTCCATATCCATCAAAATCGTCTTTGAGTCGGACATCAATTTTGCAACTTCAGTAGTGGCTTATCAAAATTGCTTGTTTGTTGCAATTAAAAAAAGAAGTTGTTTGTATTTTCCTTAATGCATATATTAATTTCTTGACAAAAATCACATATTTTAAGTGTTTACTTCTGTAAAGTGTTCGGGTATTAATTTCCGACTTCAATGTTCGTCTTCAGGGCAGGAACATTTTAGACATGTCACCAAGTCAAACATGGTAATAACGGTAATTGCTCTCGAGTCGGACTATAAAGGTAACTATCAAACTCAATGGATTGAGATAATTCTTGTTGTGTTGATTAAAAGAATATCATTGGATTGCGTCCCTTCACATAGTAACAAGTTTGTAAGAGTCCAGTAGAGAAAGAAATCCAACCGTTAATTAATGCCCGACTCAGGGGCAAGTTCGATTAAGGGGCATGTTACCCTAGTACGAAACTCTCTACAATATATGAGAGATAAAGTCAGACTTACCTGATATATGTCTGACACATGAAAATAGTCGTTTTCTATTGTATACCAAATCTCACTGGGATAGCCCTTGTTTCATACAAAAAATAATCTAAAAAAAACATTTCTTTTTCTTTTTCTATCACTAAAAAACTCACTCTTTATTTAATTGTGAATTGTTTTTCATTATTTCATGTTGAGTTCATATTAATTTCAAGTGAATTTCACAGTATGTGGAAAACACCCCAGACACTATGTAATTCACTTTTGATGTTTTTTGCAATCCAGCATGAAGAAAGGCCTAGTAAGCATCAAAAGCCCCACATTACAGGAAAAGCGCCAAATTGATAATGTTGCCCCGCTTTCAATTCTGAAGGAGTCGGCCGACATAGTCGTTAAATACCTCACACCACACTTCAAGGGTGGAAAAATTGCTTCAAATATATTTCATTAAAAGCTTTAAGAAATATTACACAATTTGATAAGGCTTTCTGGGAAAGATTCAGCTAGATTATTAGGAGGTTGACTTTGTCTGGTAAGGTCTTTTGTTAAACTTAGTCTCATGCTTTCATCTCATACTTTTGTTCCAGCATATCACAATCCCAGGCTGCAGTGACCCAGTGGACAGCCCGGTCATCTCATACTTTTGTTCCATCATATCACAATCCCAGGCTGCAGTGACCCAGTGGATAGCCCGGTCATCTCATACTTTTGTTCCAGCATGTCACAATCCCAGGCTGCAGTGACCCAGTGGATAGCCCGGTCATCTCATACTTTTGTTCCAGCACATCACAATCCCAGGCTGCAGTGACCCAGTGGATAGCCCAGTCATGTCATACTTTTGTTCCAGCACATCACAATCCCAGGCTGCAGTGACCCAGTGGATAGCCCGGTCATCTCATACTTTTGTTCCAGCACATCACAATCCCAGGCTGCAGTGACCCAGTGGATAGTCTGGTCGACTCTGAATCTGGGGATCACGGATTCAAGTCTAAATGTCACCACCGGGTTTATTCTGTGTGTCTTTATGGATGGCGGGAGGTATATGGTACTGGTTGTTTATAGTACTGGTTGTATATAGTATTGGTTGTATATAGTATTAGTTCTACCCATGAAAAATGGGGTGGTCTGCCTCTGCCAAAACAAAACATAAAAAAATCGATCGTCATATATTATGGCCTAATGTGTGCTAAAAATGACGTGAAAACACCATTCAAACATTAGAGAAGACACTTCCCTTAGCCTCTGTCAGTGTTTTCCTATGTATCCATCTCCTCATTCTTGGCTGGCTTATATAACCTTAGGTAATGTGGTGAAACATTTCAATTAATCGGACCACAATCTATAGCAGACTCTAGTTCTATGTATGGTATAATATTGTTTTGCCAACTTCTACCAGACGGTCCACGCCTTCATCACAAAACTCGGTAGAAATGTTCATGTAGTAAGGATATTTAACTCTGGTGAAATTTGTCAGAGTGATGGCCCTTTTTGTACTTAGAACATATGGACTTGGACCGGGAACCAGGGGGTCAAAATGGTTGATGTTGTGTGAATGAAAGTGCACTCCACAGGTAGTGTAGATTACTACTTGTGTGTAGAGAGTAGATTCCCAGGTTTTTACTGCAAGAATCAGGTTAATCAGAGCTGAGACAAGTGAATGGCACTACTTTTTGTGAGGTAAGATTTGTTTGTGTTCTTTATCAGATTTTACCTGAATTCCTCATAATCGTTACCTACTTTCACTTTGAGCAAAATTCTGAAGTTCAAGCCGAAATGGAGCTTGATTTTTTGCTATGTCTGTTGTGCTGGCTTTGAAGATGGTTTACTGACAGTTTCAAGTATGACGGAGTATGATGGCATGTGTGACACCATTATAGGCTATAATGTAAGTCTATGGGAAATTAATAGTGGTCCAGTTCCTGTATGCGAAACAAGAATTGCATGATGTTGAATGTGTTTTTACTGTTTTCAACGGATTTATATTCAGTTTGAGAACTTTAAAATAATGACGAGGAATCTGATGATACATGCAAGTATTCGTTTATGTAAATATATGCTTCGAGCATCTTTGTTTACATCTGAGCTAGAATTTAGCTGATTTTGAGGATTTGTTGGTATTTTAGCCATACTGATAGGATAGTTTCCAGTAATGCAGGTATGAGTTGATATTTGTGTTCACAAATGTGTATTTCATCATTAGCATTGTATATCTTTATGAAATAAATGCACATATGCATGATATGTGAAAATTGTATGTTTTTCTGAGGCTTGGAAAGCTGTTTTGCATCGGTCCGACATGGATCATTTTCTGCAAATAGGCATTTTTTTCAGATCCATGTCATTGTTTATTCTTTCGTTTGTTACACATATTAGGTAATTTCGAGTGTTGTGTTAATCGAGATCTATACGATCTTAATACATGGATTTCGTCAAATGTACTTCTGGTTTGCGCGATCGCTTAAATGTATATGGTTGGTTCTGTTGGTCTTCTCGGATCGTCACACATTTCTCTACATACATGTATGGGCAGTCGCAACATTTTTGCATGATAAACAGTTTTGTTTTGTATAAAATTATAACAATTTGAGTTTCTGTTTTTATTATTATCATCAGTTATTGACATTATATAACTTATTTAAATCAATTTATGCATCTTTTTTCAGAAATCTGCCAAACACGGGCATACGACTGTCTTGAAAAAAGAATCCACTACTCGTGCCTACCGTAATTGGCTCTTCTGAGAGTTTTGGATAATGGTACACTATCGTACGCAGTAAGTAATACAATTAGATGTATTGTGCCCCTGTGGTGTGCGTACAAGTATGTAAAAGGCATCCATCTGTAATGCAAGGTGTCTAGGTTGATCATCAGTCTGGGATTTGGAGATTTTTGTATGTGATGAGATTCATACTATATGCTTGATAACTCCTACCTAAACAGTATCACCAAGAACTCACTCCTCATATCTCATACAAGCAATGGATACATCTTTATTTACCTGTATTTATTTACTTGACAACCAGACATATTTTATTTATCTAAAATGTTTGCTTACTCGAACCCTCCCCCAACCTCCCCGGCAAGAAAAATTAAATGACGGTATTGATTACCCTGCATCGTGTCTTTTTCCTCCGATTTCAGACCTTAAGAGGTAAATCCACACCCGGTATTATCCGGAATGGTCGCCAACAAATAATCATTACAATTTTGTATGTAAATAATTTAACGGCAATCAGATTGCTCTGGATGAGCCATGTAAACACATTATTCAATGTCAGTGTCATGATAATTTATCATTTCTTTAAAAATGCCAAACTTTGACTGTTATGGTTAAAATTATCCAGATAGGTGTGCTGTTGTATTTAAATTATAAGTAAATTGCATATTTGGGCATATGCTGATGTATAAACCAAATAAACCATGTTGGGCTCACATTGGTTGAGCCTCGGAAAAACTACCATTACTCTAGTCACATTGGGGTTCAAGTTAAATGTTTTTATAAAGCCAATAGTGAAAGATTTGAGAAATCATTGGGTCATTAACAGGGCTTCTAAAAAAATTAAATGCAAATCGGTCCAGGCTTTTTACTGCCGTAAGAATCACACTTATTTTGAAAAAATCACTAAAATCGCCGTACCCCATCCACCATGTCAGCTGCATCATGCATTTTTTCCGTTAAGTCATTTATATAGAGAACTATTTAAAATTTATGTTTGTATTATATTTGTATTATTTATAACTTACTTTATCACAATTTGTACATTTTAATGACTGACATCACGTCTTCGCTTTACTGAATGAATAATTTTCACTCAATATTAAAATTGTTGATCATTTGAGGAATTGAACCGGAGGTGTCTAATAAACCGGAAGTCATTGTAAAAAAAATATATCAAACAAACAAGTAACACCTCTCGGTATTTTAATTTTTTTTAATGACGCAAACAAATTTCAGTCCAACCTTTGGCCACTTAAAAAAAACACGACACAAGCAAACAGGCTAACACCTTACGACTAACGGTATATCAAAGAAATTACAGACGGTAATACTCGCTTTAGTGAACCGACAGAACGCGTGATATACTTCCTCTGATCACACATCAAAGGCATGCTCCTAGCTATAGACTGTTCTAGAAAACTCCCTACTATCGGTAATGGTTTAGTCCAAATTGACCTGCTTTCGCACAGCGAGTGACAAACAATCGTGTTATGTATCAAAGAATATTGCCGCAAGGCATAGTTTGGAGGGTAAAGGGCAATTGTAGATTTTTTAACGACCAATAAATAAAATATCTGGACCGATTTAAACAGAGATTTTGAAAAGAAAAACAGTCTGGAGAAACAGATTTCGGTCTGGGAACTGATAAACCGGCGATTTTAGAAGCCCTGGTCATTAAGTCTTTGCTCTATAGGAAATTACTTTATTCTTTTGATATAATTCTATATAGTGCAAAGGAAACTATATTAATTGAGAAACTTGGTGAAAAACATGAAAAATTTACATCACGAAAAGTTGAATGTCTATAGGAAATAAAGCACTGGTGATTTTGAATATGTTGTTTCATTTGTGTCTACTTGTAAGATTCCAACAGGCTAATTTTTGACAGTTTTAGATTTTGATTTTTCAAAATATAATAATTGAAATTTCAAAAATGATATAAAATTAACCCACGAGGGCCTGTGTCTACAAATAACATGCTGTTCAGTTAGAAATTTCATATTGCAATGTGTAAATGTGTATTTATGTTTAGCACCAATACTGTTACTGACTATAAGAAATCAGTTTGGCTCTAAATTATTACTTATTATTTTTTTATGATATTTTCAGTATACCCTTGTCACCACAGCGGGTGGTTTGTTCATACAGGTTGTTGCAGTGAAGGTGCCTGGACTCGAAAACCAATATCTTCTCCAGTCTTCGATGAATGGCGACGGTATTCTGGATTTTTCAAGTTTACATGTAAGTTGATACTCACATGTAATTATAAATTGTTTTTAAACCAAATCTAGGGCATATAGGACTTGGACCGGGAACCAGGGGGTCAAAATGGTAGTTGCCGAAAGTAGTCCCGTATACAGTTGACAGTAGTGTTATTTGAGATGCTGTGTGAATGAAAGTGCACTCCACAGGTAGTGTAGATTAATACTTGTGTGTAGAGAGTAGATTCCCAGATGTTTTGCTGCAAGAATCAGGTTAATCAGAGCTGAGACAAGTGAATGGCACTACTTTTTGTGAGGTAAGATTTGTTTGTGTTCTTCATCAGATTTGACCTGAATTCGTCATAATCGATACCTACTTTCACTTTGAGCAAAATTCTGAAGTTGAAAGCCGAAATGGAGCTTGATTTTTTGCTATGTCTGTGCTGTGCTGGCTTTGAAGATGGTTTACTGACAGTTTCAAGTATGACGGAGTATAATGGCATGTGTGACACCATTTTAGGCTATAATGTAAGTCTATGGGAAATTAATAGTGGTCCAGTTCCATATGGGAGGAATGGTATGCATTCAGCAGATGTATTTTAATTACTCTTCAGTAATCGTCTTTTTTTTCTTCAGATAATTAACATGTTTTTGTGTTAAAATGAATTTGAATTTGTCAGTCAACCAATCGATTATGAGCTATGGTTTTCATGGTAACATGATTTGACAGAATGCGTGGAAACGTCTCAGTTATAAGTATTTTCATAATAGATTGGTGATAAATTTTATTCCATTTCAGTACAAAATAAAGTTAAGCATCAAAAAGAAATAAGGTTCAGTATTAATTAGTCTGGATACCTTCTGAATATACAAGCGTCTCCGTGCCCGAGTGGTTAACGACTTTGCATTGTAAACCTTCTCGCCTCTCACCGCTGCGGGTTTGAATCCCACTGGGAGCTCGACTTGTAAGTGAGGAAGTGTCGATTCTTATGGATGGCGGGAGGTGTACAGTACAGGTTCTACCTGGGAAAAGTGGATGGTCTGCCTCCATCACAAAAAAATAAATCGACCGTCATATATAACCTTACATGTGTTGAAAATGACGTAAAACACCATACAAACAAACAAACCTTCTGAATATTGGTACATGTAGAAAATAAACAAAACAAGTTGAAAAGTGTTTTTTTTTATAATTTAATTATCAAAGGTAACACAGTAGAATATCATTTTAACAGTGAATACAGTCACGTCTATCATGGCTTCAAACTGAGTTGAGGAAACCCAACTTGAAACTCGCATTACATTAAAATACATGAAATGAATATTTAACCGACTTCCATGGTTGAGAACTCCATTTTCACCCACTTAGAGAAGTAATGTTCATTTCAATAAATAATATGAATATTTCATTGAAACTAAAACAGAACCTAGTTTCTATTTTGATGCTTTCAAACAGAAAAATTATCATTTATGTTAAAAAGCAAAAACAAACTGTCTGAAACTTGTGGTTTATGCCATCACATGTGTGGAATTTTTATATTATGTCAATTATAGTTGCAATAGCCTTATTAGTTTATTAAAGGATATTTAAGATTTTTTTTAAAATTTTACTCCAGTCACCCTGGCAATTTAAGGTCATAAAATTAATGATCACCCAAAATACATAATATATATGTCTACAATAAAAATATTTTTTTAGAAAATGTAGATTTTTTTTTGATTTTTTTCAGAAGTTCTCTTTTTGACAAGTTTCATTGAAATATTGTCATATTACTAACAGAAATATATTCTCCGCACCTTAGGTGAAACCCACAATCAGTAAATATATATATAAGAATTGAAATTATTTCAGATTTTTGAGTCTTATATTTTTTGTTAAGAATGTACCATATTTTCTCTGATAAATTCCCAGACAGTTCTTAGATTTATGACCTTTTTTGTCAGAAGTTGGGAAAGTGGGAAATTATTAGAGTCAATAGGTTTCACGTCGAATGAAGTCTTTTTAAATATAATGTTCTATTTTTATCATAAAAAATACTACTTCACTTGTATGTATGTTATATATACCTGTATAAATAAAGGGGTATGGGCTTTTATTAGAGCCTGAAAAACAGCACAGTTTGTCTTAAAAAGTTAATTTTACCACAAAAGATGTGGGGTGGCCATTTATGATAGAAAATATGGTACTAGTTTACTGTAATCAAAGTATATTACACAGATTACTGCTATAGATGGCTTACAATGTTAAATACATAATACACTGGGTGCTATGCTGCAACCAGTTTACTTTAAAATTCACTTCTATGAAAATAAATGTAATAAAGTCAAACTTGCTCATGCACTCAGCGACAACTTGTCTTATGCGACCAATTCTGAGTCCCTCAAATCATTTTCCTTCTATAATTTAAGTGCTTTCAGCAATCTTTGCCTTACGTGACATTAAGCGACCATCTGTTTTCAAACCAAATAATAATAAAAAATAATTTCGATCATTAAGCAACCGATAATGAGATCAGTTTACGAATCATCGATTGATAAATTACTGGCCTATTGTGTCCATATTAGATAATCACATCTTTGTATTTTGTTAACAATTGAAGTGAGAAAGTTGCGAACAACTTTTTTTTGACACAAAACAGTCATATCAGTTGCAACCTTCTCGGTCATTCCTGATAGGATATTTATTAAGCTGAGTGTTCCTGTTGATCGGTCTCGCGAGATTCGAGATAATAATTGACCTTTGACATTGTAGGAAAATCAAAAATGCAATTTTCTTCAATCATACAGTGGTTTATTACATCTCTGAATCATGCAAAATTAACATAAAAAATAGTCGACAGATGGCCAGTACACTAGAAAAGATCTAACCAAGCTTGCGAGAAGTAAACATTTGAAACGTGAAACTGATTTTTACCGACAACTACCCGGTATGTCTCTGAATGCAAGTTTGACTGTTAATTGTTTAAGTGGATTTTTTGGAAGTTTATTGGAAAATAATTCCCGTGGTTACTACTTGTGGAGCAATTCACTAATTTGCTTTAAGCTCATTCATGGAATACTGCAGCATCTAGCTCATTCATGGAATACTGCAGCATCTAGCTCATTCATGGAATACTGCAGCATCTAGCTCATTCCTGGAATACTGCAGCATCTAGCTCATTCATGGAATACTGCAGCATCTAGCTCATTCATGGAATACTGCCGCATCTAGCTCATTCATGGCATACTGCAGCATCTAGCTCATTCATGGAATACTGCAGCATCTAGCTCATTCATGGAATACTGCAGCATCTAGCTCATTCATGGAATACTGCAGTATCTAGCTCATTCATGGAATACTGCAGCATCTAGCTCATTCATGGAATACTGCAGCATCTAGCTCATTCATGGAATACTGCAGCATCTAGCTCATTCATGGAATACTGCAGCATCTTACCCGGAGTGAATTATTATCAGCTAATTTACCAAAAGATCCAATTGATCAGTTTACATATATATTTTATATGTATTTATTATGTAGAAAGAAAGTGGTAATTACCCACTAGCCAGATTTTATGAACTACTTCTTTTTACTGATTTCTTTGTATATTTTAGTACAAAATAATTGACAGTCAAAGCATTGTGCGTAAGCGACTTCAGAAAAATTGAGCAAAGGACTTTACTTAGCATATGAAGTAACATAGTGCTTCTTACGTCAATTTATCTTTTTTCTTGGTTCGTTGTATTCCATGTTTCCCAATGACTGTATGTACTGGGAATTATAATACAACTCTATGACAAACAAATAATTCCCAATAACAAAATTGCAAATAAGCATATGCTCAAAAGACAAATGTTCCATTCACAGAATCATACACGTATACACACACGTGCATCCACGTATACACACACGTGCATCATACACGTATACACACACGTGCACACGTGCATCATACACATAAACATACATGTATACACACACGTCATCATACAAGAATAAGGTCCTACAAGAGGTGTTCAGCTTATAACGTAATTTTTTTTGTCTAAGATTTATTTGTTCAGCGGAATTGATTATTATAAAAAATGTGTGATTTAATTATGTGAAACTGTCATTCAGAACATATGCATTTAAAAATAGTTTCCAATTTCACACGGTTCACTTTAAATTTCATTTTGAATTTAAGTTTCATACTACTTTCCAATTTTACTGAACCTGTACTGGCAAAGAAGCAGTAGTCGTCGAGAAGCAATAACTGTCAGCCTTTTATAACTTTTAATTTTGATGGGATTTATCTGAAATGCACAAGCACTTAATCTAAATACAAAATCATGAAAAAAAAGCCAAAAAGTAAATATTGACTGTAAAAATGACCGCAGTCTCAAATGTGCACTTAATTTGTAAACATCGTCACGTGGGGATGCGCCCGCATATATACAAGATGGCTCGATTATAAAAATAATTTTGGGAAACTAGACGGGATTTTTTTATACTCAACTAGCACTTGCTAAATAACTTAGTATTGAAGGGAGACAACACGTTCATTAAATTACGTATTACGTATAACAGTGTTACTTCCCTTTGAATACTAAATCCGGAATTTCAGGATGTTTAAATTAGTTGTCCGGACACAAATTATACAAATATGTCTGTTAGTCATTAATTTTAAGTAAATATATACGTTATTACTACTATTGTACAATGCATCATCGTAGAAGTTTTTTATGACGCCGAGTATTTCTTCTGTGCCGACTTTTCATGACGTTAAAATACCCTTTTGGTACCCTCTGCAAGAAGGTGTAAGCATACATTTCTTATACGGATATTTTGTTTACAAATGAGACATGGGGTAACCGTTATTTTATGGAAATATCAATTATTAAAAATACATTGTATTGAGGTATCTAAAAAAAAGGTTATTTTCATGATGACTATTGCTTCTTTGCAGTAATTTTATTGCCGTAGAGTTTTAACTTAAACCAAATAATTCCACTAAATGCATATCATAATTAGTTTAAAACTGTGTTTGATTTTAATATGATCATGTGTTTCATTTTAAGACGCTCCGTGTGGTTGCCGGGGGCCCCCGTTTGGTCACGGGGCAAAGAATACGGCCACTGCAGATCCCTTTGGAGGGGTAGGCAGAGGGGTAGAATCCCCCCCAAATTCATGTTCATTTTATCATTTTTTGTCATGTTCATTAAAGGTCTTCATCATGATCCCTGCATTGTTTCAGGTGCTATCTCGCTCGCATTAAAAGAGCAGTGGCAGAAAAATAATAACGTGGCTCCAGCGTAAATGGAGTTTCTACGATAGAATTTGCAGCAACTCTGCAGTTCAGGGTGAGAAGGTTCTAGGCCCATTTTCCATATTTTATCTCGATGTACATGGAAGATGAGCCTGGCATGTTCATGCCTTTTAGGCGCCATATAACCTTTTCATGTGTTGGTGCGCCTTAAAACCCCAATTCATTCATTTTAAGACAAAAATATCAATGTTGACTTAAAAGTTCAAATTGATCGCAATATTAAAAAATTGACAGATAAGAGGACAGTTTGCTCGTATTTATAAATTAACTAAAATAAGCATTTTATTTATATTTTCTAAGACATACAGATGACTAGTTAGTGTTGCTGTACACCATATACAAATATCTTTGGTCAAAATTTATAGTTTGTTCAACATTATTTGCAAATTTGTGTTTGCCCCTAAATCTTAAGTTATATATGTTTTCATTCTTGTCTTATAAGAAAATAATGAAACTTTTTTTTATAGAGGAGAAAATCATAGCAATGCCTACAGCGGATGTTCGAACAAGATGTTTTCATATAAATTAATAATTTTCAAAGTTGAATTTCATGTTAATGTTCGATGAAGCTTGAAAGCCGACAAATAAAAACGGAAATGCACGTTCCACATTTTTACGGTTCACACATGGACATATCAGACTACTATAACCTTAATGACAATTTACAAGCAGTGATTTTTGAAATTTATGTTGAAGTTATTTTTTATAATTGGAAATTTTTGGATGTAGCAAAATTAGGAAGCCCATTATAGTTATGTCATACTGATTTATATCGAAGGAATCATTAGACTTGACATTGAAATAATTCAAATGAACATATTCGCGGAAAATGTCAAGATATTTAATTCATTTACAAATGAAAATGTTACGTTATAAGTTGAATGCCTCTTGTACAACAATACATGGTCCCACCTTAATTCCATTAAGTGATGGGAAAGCTTATATTAGCAGGATTTTATACGGATATTTCGACAATAAAACACGCTTAAAAACAATTTTTACTGAAAAAATAAAATATCCTATTAAACGTTTTAATGTGCAAACTTTTTAAGCTGAAATTAAGGTTTTATTTCATACCCCAAGCCAACCCGTTTTCATTACTTGGAGAAAGGATTGGATGGGGTATGGAAGTTAATACTCGGACCACGTAATGAAGTTATTGTACTTTTTAAAATTACTATGTTTTGTGTTTCTGTTGGCTGCATTGTTGATAAAATATATCACTTTGTCAGCTGTTAGGCAACATAGGAATTCTATTTATATATAATATTTCTATGAGTGAAAGATCAAGAAATGAAGAATTTTCATGATCACTAATATGTTTAGCTAAATCGGAACACAACAATATGTAACTGTGCATTGAGTCATGACCTCAATAATGTGTTCAAGGACGTCACGTCATTGGCTGAGTATGTTCATCAGAGTTAAACATTTCGGTTAAAAGTATTTAGAATTGATTTAAAAGTTCTGCATCTGCTTATTCATGAAAAAACAACACACCGACTATCTTGTGAAGGATTTCCTTATAACTGATCTAGCAAATAAAATAAGTATACTGTATGTAGTTTCAAAATTGGTTGTAAACACTTGTAGCAGCCTCAGACTTATTTTGTCTTTAATATAACTTGATTCTCTCTCGCTATAAAATGGCTACCAAACTCATTGGACAAGTTAACTGTTCATGTTGTCTTTAATGTAACCATCTATCTCTCTATTTGATATGGCTACCAAACTCTTTGGACGAGTTGTCTTTTCATGTTGTCTTTAATGTTACTGTGTATTGTGATGGCTCTTTACCATACTTCCATTCTTGTGTTGGGAACCTAGTTAATGACTTTATATTGTCTACATCAATTCTATCCATAATCACATCAATCAGATTTACTTCCAGTGTGTCCTGTGTCTTTGATAGAAAATTAATCAGTATAGCAACAGTTATCTTCACGTATTTACGCGGAATTTCTATATGTTGTGGATGCAACCTGATCATTTTTATCTTTATCTGATTCATATCAGACATTTCTCGGTTCATGAAGCAAAAAACTAAATATGGCAGTTCAAGTATCTGTAGCTGTTTCAGTTTAGGGAGAACATCAATCAATTTTGACGAATCAATCCAATCAAGTGATCCAGAATACGAAAGATGTCTGAGGTTCGAGACATTTTCAAGAGACAGTATCAGTGATGGAGGTATATACCTTAAATTGCCTGACAGTTCAAGCTTCTCCAGTTTTTTCAAAGATTGCAGAGATTCTTCTAATGTTTTCCATTGTGATTGTTCATGGATATCGCTTGGCTCATGTAATCCCCCATCATTTTTTAAGCAGTAAGTAAAATGTCCTAGTCCTTCGAGATGTTGAATTGACTTTAGGACCATTCCCGGAGGATTTCCTTCAAGTTCAAGTGACTCTAGATGTGTAAGTTGAGGAAGGACCTTTTCAAATGGTCGCCACACATCATCTGCTGAATGATGTATTTGTATTGATAAATGTTTTAGGTGTGTTAGATGTTGTAAAGAAGTCATCATTGATGGAGGCAAGGACATTTTACTATGGACCGTTATTTCCAGCTTTTCTAGTTTTGTCAAGAAAGGAAGAACCTCTCCAACCATTCTCCAAGAAGCCGTCGACAAACCTCTGCATGCTAGTTTCTTGAGGTTTATGAGATGTTCTACAGATTGTATTTCAAATGGTGGTATGTTGATTTTGTTTTTGAAGTCTGCCAGTTCCAGTACCTCTAGATGTTTTAGAGTTGGGAGTACCCTAACCAGTGTTATCCAATAATCCTGCGACAAGGGATATTTGTCTGAGGAAGACATTTCCTTGTTCATGGAGTATTCCAGTTTCAGTGTATTTAGCTGCTGCAGGTTTGGAAGTACCTCATTCAACTTTGCCCAAGCTGCCTCAGATAAGTTGGTGCATCTAAGATATCTAAGATGTGTTTGATATTGCAGTGACTGTATAATAACTGAAGGATCCATGTTGTTCCTGGCATCTTCTAGTTTTACCTTATGTAGTGGTAAAAGAGAAGGAAGAATTTCTCCCAGTGTTCTCAAAGTGGAAACTGGTAGTCCAACGCATCTAAGCTCTCTCTCAGCTGAAGTTGACTTGAATATTACTTTGCCTATGTTTGATGTAGAGGATACTTCCAAATAATCCAGATGTTTAAAGAGTGGAACTGTTTCTTTCAGAAATTGCTCTAGAATACTCGTTGACAAATTGCAAAATCTTAAGACTTTAAGGTTTTTTGAATTGCTTAATGATTTGATCTGTGTTTCTGTTAAATCTGACATTGCTGTAATCATATTGTGTCTAACGTGCTGAAATTGTTGCCACTGGAAGTTGAGTGGAGGTGTGTAGCAGCATTCTACAAATAGGTTTTTTGATGTCACACATTTGCCAATGTTTACTTTGCAATTTGTCAAATGCATGCACGTAATATTTTCAATCTGGCACTTTTTGCTAGTGTTAATTGTTTGAACTGTAAATTCACACGAATCACAACTTACAAACAGAGCATTGCCTATCCGATTTACGTTACTCACATTTATTTTGCATTTTTTCCCTCTGTTACAAGATACAGTCTCCAGTATGTCATTCCTGGGAAGTGACTGTTGGGCAGTGCTAGGAAAAAATGTCACATTGCAGGAACTAACCTCATTTAGTTCAATACTTTTTAAGTCTGTAGAGCATAAAGTGAATGCAAATGATGACATAGATTTACATTGAAAGCTTTTTAACTCTTGGCTTTTTGACAGGTCTATATCTATGCATTCGCTAGATGCACTAGTTGGAACTCTGGACACATTGCATAATATCAATTTCCGTAACTTGAACATTTGCTTAAGTGCAGTTGCTAACCAAGTCATGTCTTCTTGTGTAGATTGAATATTGTTCAGTTCTAAATGAGTTAGAGTAACTGCATGTTGTAGCTGCTTCTGAAAGTCTTCTGATATGAATATGTCCGGATTATTCTCCTCTTTCATCATCATTAGATAATCGAAGTGCCCCCCCACTGTAAGGAAGCGTATATTATGTTTACTATTGGTTTTAAAAAGTGTCATTTGTTGGTAGAGAAGCTTTTCATCTTCACTTGGGTAAATATTTACTTTGGTTGCATATATTGGAAAAACATCAGAGGGAAATGTACCGCCATGTGCTGCTTGAATTTCCTGTATGCACTTTATTGGCAGTGATTGTCCAAAATGAAAATCACTGACATATCTCGGCATCACACTCGACATCACACTCGACATCTCACTTGCTATCTGTGGACTCATTCCACATACAAATATAAGAACATCCTCCATTTCAGAAACTTTACTCAAAGAAGAGCAGTAGTGAATGTATTTCTCCATTGCCTCTCGATTGCCACTGTTTGTTGAACATACTATGTGTAAAGCAGCTAGGTATTCCTGTATGGTCTTGTGTAGAAATGAGAGACTTGTCATACGCGAGAGGGTTTTACCAACTACTTTTGACTGAGACAAGATACCAATTTTTACTGCCACTTTTAACTCATTTTCTGAAAGACTTTTTTTCAACAATGAAGTTGTAAACACCAGGCATTTTTCCATTTCCGAATCAATCAATGAATCAAATGCAAGACATCCGAGCTTAAGAAGCAGCTCACCGTATTCTTTACATTTTTCTCTACTCTGAAGACAGTCTGGAAAAGATTTACCCAACTCAGACCATTTGCTTTTAAGGTTTTCTAGATTTGTTAAGTTAGAGAGTCTACCCAATTTTCCAGATGCTTTGTCCCCCTCTGCATTGGCTATAAGAAGTTCAAGAAGACCACTGTAATTAGCTGCAAGTGTTGTTTCTAGTTTACCTTCATCAAACCACAAACAAACCATATATGTGAGAATTAGTGGGACATTGAAGACTGGTGGAAAATTGTATTTCTCTGATCTCAACAAATAATATTCTAGATAATTAAAACTAGAATCATTTATAAAAGCTACCATAACATCTCTGTGAAAATCTTCACATGTCTTTTTGTGGATACTTTCAGTTTTCTCATTCAGTAGTTCAATGACTCTGTTCACAAGCAACTCTTTGTTCCCCAACCCCTGTATTTTGACAGCTCTATCTATATCCTTTTCTTTTAGTCTCATTGCATCTAGCTTCCATGGCCTTGTCGTTGTCAGTAATGTGCTTCCATGCAGGTCCTTTCTTCCTGGAAGACTGGGATGCTGTAATGGTGTACATGTCTTAGAGTTGTCTGGGACAGACCACTCATCCAGACCGTCTAGGATGATTAGGCAGTTATGTGGCTCTTTTTTAAGAAACTCTGTGGTAAGGTCATCCAGCTGTGAGTGTTCGTCAAACACCTGGTGTCTTATCATGTCTCGGATATTGCCATCAGATGCTGCATGCCTCAGAGATGCAAATAACACAACATCAAACTCTGATATTGTTTTGCCATCTTCATTTAACTCAGTTTTGTCAGTACTGTGATCTTCCTGTTTTTTAAAGGCAGAAACCCAAGTTCTTAGAAGTTTCATGCACCATGTTGTCTTTCCCATTCCAGCATCCCCTATTACATATATATTCTTACACCTTTGCTCATTTTTGTACAAGACATCCCTATAACCTTTAACCTTATTGGGATTTGTTTCTTTAAATTGTTCAAAATTGAATGCTGAATCAGTGCTTGGTTTATCTGTTTTGACATTTTTATCAACTTTAACTTTTGGTTCATGTATCTCATCAGTACAGATGACCAGCTCTACAAACACCTCGTCTATTCCAACATTGATCTCTCCGAGTACCGGAGACACTGGAATGGCCGACAAATGTTTCTCGTAAATACTGCATAAAGTTCTCTGAAGTTCTGAAATAGGAAGTGATCAAGATCTGAGATTGGCTATGAAAACATTTGTAAATATGTTTATATTATTAAAACCATTACATGTGACGTCAACTTACAATACTGAATAAATTATATATAAATATCATAGGCCTGCTAAATACAATTCATTCTAATGTTTTTAGCTCGACTGTTTGAAGAATAAGAGAGCTTATGTAATCACCCCGGCATCGTCATCGGCGTTGGAGTCCCACATCAAGGTTTACGTGTAAGCTGTGTTTACAAGTCTATGTCTCTTACATTTCTATTCCTAGCACAACCAAATTTGGCCATGGGCTTCCTTATAGCATTATCTTAAGGGCTGCATAAGTAATTTTGATTTCTATAACCCATGGGCTCCCATGGAACCCAAATTATGATATATGCCCTTAAAATGTTTCCAATTTTGCATCAAATATTGCATGTAAGCTGTGTTTACAAGTCTATATCTCTTACATTTCTTATCCTAGCACAATTAAATTTGGCCATGAGCTTCCTTATAGCATTATCTGAAGGGCTTCTTATGTAATTTTGGTTCCTGTATTTTGCGTGTAAGCTGTGTTTACAGGTCTATATCTCTTACATGTTTTGTCCTAGCTCAACTAAATTTGGAAATTGGTTTCCTTATAGTATGTTGTAAAGGGTTGTATAAGTAATTTTGTCTTCTACAAATTCTGGGCTCCCATGGAACCCAAATTGTGATGGCCCATAAAATGTGCAAAAAAGGTAGATCAAGGTTTGCGTGTAAGCTGTTGTATATATCTATATCTCTTAATTTTGTTTTCTTATGTCACCCAAATTTTGGTGTGGGATTTCTTATAGCATTATTCATCTTATTCATACTTCACCCATATATTGTTTTGGTAAATTCTTACACATATAGCCCCCGTACCTCACCCACTCGAACCCCAATTTTTATTTTTTACATATTTCCGTGTTGTTTTAGTCAATTCTCACCCCCCATGCCCCCTCCTGGTGGTATATACTGGTTATATAAATTATTATTCTCTGAAAAATGGAATAGTCGAGCTGCGCTGTTCTCCGACAGCTCTTGTTTTGCACTATAACCACTTTTCAAAAGAGTATAATCATTTAATAAAAAGAATATTATGTTCAGTTCCAACTTATTTGGTAAATTACATTGGAACTGACTAAAACTCATTCAGCTTACAAGTAACTGAACTTGTTTCATAAATTTGATATTCAAAATAATAAACTGCTGCTTACCGTGTTTCCTTGATAGGTAATTCAGCTGAAGCTTGTGTGAATGCTCCATTTTCCCAATAACCTCCAGCTGGCTTTTGCAATTTAGAATGTCCTTAAATAGAAGATTGGTTTATTTGTGCTAAACATAAATATCAACAATAATGCTGAAGTGTTCTTTGTTGTTGGAGGCACAGTATGTAACCCTCTGTTTATATCTGTACAGAGAATACTATTTGAAAATCAGAATATACTATGGATAACAGAATGAACCTTAAAAAATAACTAGAAATTGTTATTGTCCATGGGACAAAAACGTATGGCTCCCCCACTCGCCCGAACAGACATAATTGACGACTCTAGGTCCAACTGTTCTTTATTGATCTGAGATCGTTTTGATGTTCAATATCCCTGTGACTGTATCTACTATCTGTATCAGTAAGGCCACATTAAAAAAATATGTGTGGTTCAAGTAACCCTACCGACCCTATTTTTTTAAAGGGCCGACCCTAAAACTATTTATGCAAAAATTTTAAAAAAATCAAAAAAAAAAAAAAAAAATCAAAAAAGAATTAAACAAAAAATTAAAATTAAAAAATATTTAAAAAAATAAAATAAAAAAAAATCTAAATTAAAAAAATCAAAAAAATAAATAGGGGTCATCTACTGGTCATGACCAACCATCCTTCCAAGTTTGAGGATCCTAGGTCCAACCATTCTCTAGTTATTGATCGGACATAGTTTCACCGCAACCTTGACCTTTGACCTAGTGACCCCAAAATCAATAGGGTCATCTACTGGTCATGACCAACCATCCTTCCAAGTTTGAGGACCCTGGGTCCAACCATTCTCTAGTTATTGATTGGACATCGTTTCACCGCAACCTTGACCTTCGACCCCAAAATCAATAAGGTCATCTACTTGTCATGACCAACCATCCTTCCAAGTTTGAGTACCCTAGGTCCAACCGTTCTCTAGTTATTGATCGGACATCGTATTAATAGTCGGTCACCACGACCCTGACCTTTGACCTAGTGACCCCTCTACTTGTCATGACTAACCCTCGTTCCAAGTGTGAGGACCCAAGGTCCAACCGTTCTCTAGATATTGATCGGACATCGTTTTGATAGTCAAGGTCACTGCGACCTTGACCTTTGACCTAGTGACCCCAAAATCAATAGGGGTCATCTACTTGTCATGACCAACCATCCTTCCAAGTTTGAGGACCGTAGGTCCAACCATTCTCTAGTTATTGATTGGACATCGTTTCATCGCAACCTTGACCTTTGACCCCAAAATCAATAGGGTCATCTACTTGTCATGACCAACCATCCTTCCAAGTTTGAGGACCCTAGGTCCAACCGTTCTCTAGTTATTGATCGGACATCGTATTAATAGTCGGTCACCACGACCCTGACCTTTGACCTAGTGACTCCTCTACTTGTCATGACTAACCGTCGTTCCAAGTTTGAGGACCCTAGGTCCAACCGTTCTCTAGATATTGATCGGACATCGTTTTGATAGTCAAGGTCACCGCGACCTTGACCTTTGTCCTAGTGACCCCAAAAACAATAGGGGTCATCTACTTGTCATGACCAACCATCCTTCCAAGTTTGAGGACCGTAGGTCCAACCACTCTCTAGTTATTGATCGGACATCGTTTGTGACACAGACAGACCTACGGCCTTGACCTTTGACCTAGTGATCCCAAAATCAATAGGGGTCATCTACTTGTCATGACCAACCATCCTACCAATTTTGAGGACCCTAGGTCCAACCATTCTCTAGTTATTGATCGGACATCGTTTTGATAGTCACATTCACCGCAACCTTGACCTTTGACCTAGTGACCCCAAAATCAATAGGGGTCATCTACTTGTCATGACCAACCATCCTTCCAAGTTTGAGGACCCTAGGTCCAACCATTCTCTAGTTATTGATCGGACATCGTTTTGATAGTCAATGTCACCGCAACATTATCCTTTGACCTAGTGACCCCAAAATCAATAGGGGTCATCTACTTGTCATGACCAACCATCCTTCCAAGTTTGAGGACCCTAGGTCCAACCATTCTCTAGTTATTGATCGGACATAGTTTTGATAGTCAATGTCACCGCAACATTGACCTTTGACCTAGTGACCCCAAAATCAATAGGGGTCATCTACTTGTCATGACCAACCATCCTTCCAAGTTTGAGGACCCTAGGTCCAACCATTCTCTAGTTATTGATTGGACATCGTTTTGATAGTCAATGTCACCGCAACATTAACCTTTGACCTAGTGACCCCAAAATCAATAGGGGTCATCTACTTGTCATGACCAACCATCCTTCCAAGTTTGAGGACCCTAGGTCCAACCATTCTCTAGTTATTGATCGGACATCGTTTTGATAGTCAATGTCACCGCAACATTGACCTTTGACCTAGTGATCCCAAAATCAATAGGGGTCATCTACTTGTCATGACCAACCATCCTACCAATTTTGAGGACCCTAGGTCCAACCATTCTCTAGTTATTGATCGGACATCGTTTTGATAGTCAATGTCACCACAACCTTGACCTTTGACCTAGTGACCCCAAAATCAATAGGGGTCATCTACTTGTCATGACCAACCATCCTTCCAAGTTTGAGGACCCTAGGTCCAACCATTCTCTAGTTATTGATCGGACATAGTTTTGATAGTCAATGTCACCGCAACATTGACCTTTGACCTAGTGACCCCAAAATCAATAGGGGTCATCTACTTGTCATGACCAACCATCCTTCCAAGTTTGAGGACCCTAGGTCCAACCATTCTCTAGTTATTGATCGGACATCGTTTTGATAGTCAATGTCACCGCAACATTAACCTTTGACCTAGTGACCCCAAAATCAATAGGGGTCATCTACTTGTCATGACCAACCATCCTTCCAAGTTTGAGGACCCTAGGTCCAACCATTCTCTAGTTATTGATCGGACATCGTTTTGATAGTCAATGTCACCGCAACATTGACCTTTGACCTAGTGACTCCAAAATCAATAGGGGTCATCTACTTGTCATGACCAACCATCCTTACAAGTTTGAGGACCCTAGGTCCAACCATTCTCTAGTTATTGATCGGACATCGTTTGAGACACAGACCTACAGACACGCAGACAGAAAGCACAAAAACAATATGGCTCCCCTACCACACTTTGTGTGGGGGAGCCATAATTATGAAATGCACATGAAAAAATATCATAATTATGTGAGTCGGCTTAAACAAAATACTGAAACTACAAGGGCCAATCAGAATTTTTTGAGACACGCGTTTCCATAGAAAATACACCTGTAAGATGCAAATGGGTTATGTACATGTCAAAATCCATTCATTATCTAATAATGCACAAACATTTGGTGCAAATCGATACTGTTATACTGAAGTTACATTCATTTGCAGTATGGTCAGACATTTACACTGGTCATATTTTGCTATAGTTATGAGAAAGGCTTTAAGTATGAAATGCGGGTTTATTTTAAAACACTTGGCATTTAAATGTTCCTTGCAGAGATGTGTTTTCGGAACTTTGTGGTATTTATGGGTCTAAGGCCATAGTTTACAGGTGTATAAACATTTTAAAAATGGAAAGTTAGACATAACTGATGAATGTCATTCTGGTCGGCCTAGGGCTGCAATCACGGCTGAAAATATCTCTGCTGTACAGATGCGAGATATACATTGAAAGATATAGCTAGTATAGTTGGCTTTTCATCGGCATCAGTTCATGAAATTCTTACCAAGCATTTAAAGTTGAAGAAAAATTGTTCAAGATGGGTCCGACAAAAGAAAAAGGTAAAACATTTCCATGAAAATATCCGACCTGTGACAGGATTGCGCGGTATCTGCCTTTTGCATGACAATACAGTACACAAATGCCAAGACGTACAGCAATATCTATGAGAGAAAAAAGTGGTATAACTGACCCACCCACCATACTCTCCAGATTAAGAGTATTTAAGTTGAAGACTATGCTGGGGTCTTTCGACAATGGAATTCATGGTTGCAAATATGTGTATCGGTCAAGGGAGAATACTTTGAAGGACTGCACTAAAATAGTTTTAGATCGGAATATAGTTTTTCAAATTATTAGTTGCGTCTCAAAACTTTGACGAGTTCTGTTCTCAGTGATATATTTTGAATGATAGAATGAAAATGAAATCTGAACATTTCTAAAAAATTGTTGGAATTTGATAATGGTTGCAGGGATGAGGCCTAGAATTTGTCTGGAGAAGAAAATCTCAGACTTTAAGGTGACCACCAAGACAACAAGTAAAATGGAGTGAACAATTTCCATTTACCAGTTAGACAGAAGGAAGTGAGCCTCTTCATTCCGGAAGTAATAAACATCCATCAATGTTGTGCAGATCCTTTTTCAATCCATGAAAGCTTATACATGATCAAGAACATCCAAGTCAGTAGTTAAGGCATATTTATTAGTCCCCTACCGGTGTGTCACCGGAGGAGACTAGTTTTGCCCCCCGTCTGTCCGTCAGTCAGTCGGTTCCAGAAATATGGATCCTGCGATATTGAGAAAAGTTTTTATGAAACTTGACATGCTGATAGAGGGCAATGAGGGGATTATGCACGTCATTTTATATTGTTGATTTGACAAAAAATATGGTTGCAATGGAAATAGTAAAACTACACAAAATATATGAATCCTTTGATAACAAAAGAAACGGTTAAGATAATTTACTGAAAATTGGTGTGTAGATGAAAAGGAGTGAGGAGATCATGCAGATCATTTTGTTTTATTAATATGTCAAAAATTGTGGTGGCTATGGCAACAGAAGTTGTAAAAAAATACAAAATACACTGTTACTAAATTAAAAAAAAAAGGTTTCCGCTCAATAACTTTAGTTAGGAATGAGATATTTGAATGAAACTGTATGATAAACAGGAAGCTTGGGATTGCATTCGGGGTCACTGGGGTCAATTGTATTTAAAGGTTGTTTAACAGCTCATCAAAACAGTATAGGTTATTTAGAGCCGCCCATGAGGGAGGGTAAGGATACATAGGAATTCGGGAACCGTACCCTACTCTTATTATCGAATAGATTCCTATGGTTCTTTAACGTGCTCGAAGGATAGACCGATACACTGGGCCGCCCGGTTTATGTCCCCACCCGATGGACGAGGCTAAGGGAAAGTGTCTTGCCCAAGAACACACAGACGGAACTCAGTGGCACCACGGAGGATTGAACCCGGGGCCTCCGGTTTTAAAAATCCGCCACGCTACGCCAGCCCTCTCACTGGGGTCAAGGTAACTGTTACTAAAAATAGTAAAAATGGTGTCCGCTAAATAACTTTAATTTGGAATGTCATATTGTCACGAAACTTGGTGTGTAGGTAACTTATTTGAAAGGCAAGTTTGCGATTGAATTTATGGTCACTAGGGTCAAGGTCAAGGTCACTGTTACTAAAAATAGAAAAATGGTTTCTGCTCAATAACTTTAGTTAGGAATGAGATATTAGAATGAAACTTTATGTGTAGGTAGCTTATATGTAAAGGAAGCTTTAGATTGCACTCGGGGTCACTGAGATCAAGGTCATTGTTACTGAAAATAGAAAAATGGTTTCTGCTCAGTAGCTTCACTTAGGAATGAGATATTTTAATGAAACTATGGATATGTAGCTTATTTGAATTGCATTTGGAGTCACTGGGTTCAAGGTCAAGTTCACTGTTATTAAAAATAGAACAACTGTTTCAGGTCATTAACTTTACTTAGGAATGAGATATTGGTGTGTAGGTGGCCTATATGAAAAGCATGTTTGGGATGGCATTTATGTTCATGGTCAAGGTCACTAGCTAAAATAAATGCCCGGTAGTGGAAGTATATTGCTCTGCCATACTTGAACATCTTGTTATTCAATTGTTGCAGAAACAATGATATATATATATTTGATGGAAACACTGAATAAATGGAACAGTGAGTAGGGAAAAACAAGTGTCTCTGAAGGATTCCAGGCTTGTGTTATTAAAGATATATACTATATTTATATTCTATTGTAAGGAGAACGTTGATCTTTGTCATAAGGTAATAGTGACAGCATGTTTTTTTAAGGTCAAATGTTAAGGCACAACTATTTTAAAGGTGAGCGCTGAAGCAAACAAATTGTTTATAAGGTTAATTAAGGCATGGTGTTCTATGTTGGTCTATTAGTTTTCTGAAAACTTAAGACTATTTGACATTTTACAAGTTTCGTATGATATGTTTTACTGGGAACCATTCAGAGTAGAAATTCAGACTTGCAAAAATGCTAATAGTATTAATTAACTCGAGTCGAGTGCACAACATCATTTCCTAGACTTTAGGGTGGTTATGTAAGGGGTAATCAAATATTTTGTGCTAAACATATAGGTGCTGTGTTCAATTGGTGAGAGGGTAAAGATGCTTCATTTGAAACCTTCTCACCTCTCAGCGCTGCGGGTTCAAATCCCACTTAGAGCTCAACTTATAAGTTGTGAGAAAGTGTTGATTCTTGCGGATGGCGGGAGGTATACATAACTGGTTCTATCCAGGAATAAGTGGGTTGTCTACCTCCACTACTAAAAATTGATCGTAATGCGTAGGCTAAAATGAGCTAGGAAATGACGTTAAACACCATACACATTCAAAATAGTGTCATGTGCAAAAGTGTTTCAGTAGTCTATGTTTATTTCCAACACAAAAAAACATTCCATTAAAGGATCTGTAAATGGTTAAAATAATTCATGCAACTTACTATCTGTAATTGACTAATCTTTTCCCTCAGTTCTGCTTCGACATATTTTTGTGATGTTTTGAATTCATCTAAAGTAGCATCAACAGTCTCTTGTCTTGTGTTCAGGTTTTGGAGAGATACCTGCATTGTTTCAGATTTTTTACTTGTTTCATCAAGTTGTTTACTTGTTTTATCAAGGTGAACTTGTAGAGCCTTTGTCTTACTCTCTTTTTCATGACTGTTAAGTTCATCCATGACTTCTCTTTTTTTTGATTCAATTTCTTTAATGGCTTCTTGCTTCTTTTCTTCTATAGCATTCAGTGCTGATTTCCGAATGTCGATCTCGTCTTTTGTAGAAATGATAAACTTTCCATCCTTCAACTAAAACAAGCCATTTTAATGCAAATTATTTATATTCTATACAAAACCCAGCTTCCACTGAAAGAAAACCTGATATCTTCATACTGAATCTAGTCCAAATGGTCATTGTTTTCATATAAGAAACAAAATCTTTAGAAATGTTTTTTGACAATTAAATGTTTATGAGTATGCATAATATATAGATAATCCATATATGAGTATGCAGTATGCATAATATATAGATAATCTATATATATGAGTATGTGGTTTACGAGTATACATAATATATAGATAATTTATATATGAGTATGCTGTGTGCATAATATATAGATAATTTATATAGGAGTATGCAGTTTATGATTATGCATTATATATAGATAATCTATATATGAGTATGCTGTTTGCATTATATATAGATAATTTATATATGAGTATGCAGTTTATGAGTATGCATAATATATAGATAATCTATATATGAGCAAGCATATAATATATATAGATAATCTATATACGAGTATACATTACACTACTATACCTGTACACTACTATTACCTGTATACTACTGTACATGTACACTAATATACCTGTACACTACTGCATATGTACACTACTATAGCTGTACACTACTGTACATGTACACACTACTATACCTCTACACTACTGTACCTGTACAATACTATACCTGTACAATACTGTACATGTACACTACTATACCTGTACACTACTATACATGTACACTACTGTACCTGTAGATTACTGTACATGTACACTACTATACCTGTACACTACTATACCTGTATACTACTGTACATGTGCACTACTATACCTGTACACTACTATACCTGTACACTACTGTACATATACACACTACTATACCTGTACACTGTTGTACATGTACACTACTATACCTGTTCACTACTGTACATCTACACAATTATAACTGCACACTACTATACCTGTAAACTACTGTACATGTACACTACTATACCTGCACACTACTGTACATGTACACTACTATACCTACTGTACACAACTATACATGTATGATACTATACCTGTATACTACTGTACATGTACACTACTGTACATATACACTACTATACCTGTACACTACTATACCTGTATACTACTGTACATGTACACTACTATACCTGTACACTACTATACCTGTATACTACTGTACCTGTACACTACTATACCTGTACACTACTGTACATATACACTACTATACCTGCATAATAATGTATATGTACACTACTATACCTGTACACTACTATACCTGTATACTACTGTACCTGTACACTACTATACCTGTACACTACTGTACATATACACTACTATACCTGCATACTAATGTATATGTACACTACTGTACCTGTACACTACTGTACATGTACACTACTATACCTGTACACTACTGTACATGTACAATACTATACCTGCACACTACTGTACATTTACACTACTATGCCTGTAAACTACTGTACCTGTACACTATTATACCTGTACACTACTATACATGTACACTACTATACCTGTATACTACAGTACATGTACACTACTATACATGTACACTACTATACCTGTATACTACTGTACATGTACACTACTATACATGTACCCTACTGTACATGTACACTACTATACCTGCATACTATTGTACATTTACACTACTATACCTGTATACATACTACTGTAAATGTACCCTACTGTACCTGTACACTACTGTACATGTACACTACTATACCTGTACACTACTGTACATGTACACTACTATACCTGCACACTACTGTACATTTACACTACTATACCTGTAAAGTACTGTACCTGTACACTATTATACCTATATACTACTGTACATGTACACTACTATACCTGTATACTACTGTACGTGTACACTACTGTACCTGCATACTACTGTACCTGTACACTACTATACCTGTACACTACTGTATATGTACACTACTATACCTACACACAGCTGTACATGTACACTACTATACCTGCACACTACTGTACATGTACACAACTATACCTGTATACTACTGTACCTGCACACTACTATACCTGCACACTACTGTACATGTACACTACTATACCTGTATACTACTGTACATGTACACTACTGTACATATACACTACTATACCTGTACACTACTATACCTGTATACTACTGTACATCTACACTACTATACCTGTACATTACTATACCTGTACACTACTGTACATGTACACTACTATACCTGTACATTACTATACCTGTACACTATTGTACATGTACACTACTATACCTGTATACTATTGTACCTGTACACTACTATACCTGCACACTACTGTACATGTACACTACTAAATCTGTACACTACTGTACCTGTACATAACTATACCTGTATACTACTATAGCTGTACACCACTGTACCTGTACACTACTATACATGTACACTACTGTACATGTACACTACTATACCTGTACACTACTATACCTGTATACTACTGTACATCTACACTACTATACCTGTACATTACTATACCTGTACACTACTGTACATGTACACTACTATAACTGTATATTACTATACCTGTACGCTATTGTACATGTACACTACTATACCTGTACACTACTATACCTGCACACTATTGTACATTTACACTACTAAATCTGTACACTACTGTACCTGTACACTACTAAACCTGTATAATAATGTACATGTACACTACTATACCTGTATACTACTATACCTGTATACTACTATACCTGCACACTACTGTACCTGTACACTACTATACCTGTACACTACTGTATATGTACACTACTATACCTGCACACAACTGTACATGTACACTACTATACCTGCATACTACTGAACATGTACACTACTATACCTGGATACTACTGTAGCTGCACACTACTATACCTGCACACTACTGTACATGTTCACTACTATACCTGTAAACTACTATACCTGTACACTACTGTACCTGTACACTACTATACCTGTATACTACTGTACATTTACACTACTATATATGTAAACTACTGTACCTGTACACTACTATACCTGTATACTACTGTACATGTACACTACTATACCTGTACACTACTGTACCTGTGCACTACTGTACATTTACACTAATATACCTGTAAACTACTGTACCTGTAAACTGCTATACCTGTATACTACTGTACATGTACACTTCTATACCTGTATACTACTGTACACTACTATACCTGTACACTACTGTACATGTACACTACTATACCTGTACACTACTGTACATGTACACTACTATACCTGCACACTACTGTACATTTACACTACTATACCTGTAAAGTACTGTACCTGTACACTATTATACCTATATACTACTGTACATGTACACTACTATACCTGCATACTACTGTACCTGTACACTACTATACCTGTACACTACTGTATATGTACACTACTATACCTGCACACAGCTGTACATGTACACTACTATACCTGCACACTACTGTACATGTACACAACTATACCTGTATACTACTGTATCTGCACACTACTATACCTGCACACTACTGTACATGTACACTACTATACCTGTATACTACTGTACATGTTCACTACTGTACATGTACACTAATATACCTGTACACTACTATACATGTATACTACTGTACATCTACACTACTATACCTGTACATTACTATACCTGTACACTACTGTACATGTACACTACTATACCTGTACATTACTATACCTGTACACTATTGTACATGTACACTACTATACCTGTATACTACTGTACCTGTACACTACTATACCTGCACACTACTGTACATGTACACTACTAAACCTGTACACTACTGTACCTGTACATTACTATACCTGTATACTACTATACCTGTACACCACTGTACCTGTACACTACTATACATGTACACTACTGTACATGTACACTACTATACCTGTACACTACTATACCCGTATACTACTGTACATCTACACTACTATACCTGTACATTACTATACCTGTACACTACTGTACATGTACACTACTATACCTGTATATTACTATACCTGTACACTATTGTACATGTACACTACTATACCTGTACACTACTATACCTGCACACTATTGTACATTTACACTACTAAATCTGTACACTACTGTACCTGTACACTACTAAACCTGTATACTACTGTACATGTACACTACTATACCTGTATACTACTATACCTGTACACTACTATACATGTACACTACTGTATATGTACACTACTACACCTGCACACAACTGTACATGTACACTGCTATACCTGCATACTACTGAACATGTACACTACTATACCTGGATACTACTGTAGCTGCACACTACTATACCTGCACACTACTGTACATGTTCACTACTATACCTGTAAACTACTATACCTGTACACTACTGTACCTGTACACTACTATACCTGTATACTACTGTACATTTACACTACTATATATGTATACTACTGTACCTGTACACTACTATACCTGTATACTACTGTACATGTACACTACTATACCTGTACACTACTGTACCTGTGCACTATTGTACATTTACACTAATATACCTGTAAACTACTGTACCTGTACACTGCTTTACCTGTATACTACTGTACATGTACACTTCTATACCTGTATACTACTGTACACTACTATACCTGTACACTACTGTACATGTACACTACTATACCTGCACACTACTGTACATGTACACTACTAAACCTGTATACTACTGTACATGTACACTACTATACCTGTACACTACTGTACATATACACTACTATACCTATATACTAATGTACCTGTACACTACTATACATGTACACTGCTGCACATGTATACCTGTACACTACTGTACCTGTATACTACTATACCTGTACACTACTGTACATGTACACTACTGTACCTGTACACTACTGTACATGTACACTACCATACCTGTATACTACTTTACCTGTATACTACTGTACATGTGCACTACTATACCTGTACACTACTATACCTGTACACTACTGTACATGTACACTATTATACCTGCACACTACTATACCTGTACACTACTATACCTGTACACTATTATACCTGTTTTAATGTCCTAATGGCCATAGCTGTATTCAAACTAACACACTACCATACCTGCTTCAGTCTCTGAATGGAGCTCTGTGCATGTTGGTCATGTAAAAGTTTCTTCTTGTCTTGCAGGAAAGCAATCATTTGGACAACATAATGGATCAGTTGCTCCTCTGTCAGTTCTAGTGTGGCAGAATGGAGGATATCATTCCGTGTTTGTACAAGCTGTAATAGAATTGTACAACTATGTTAGTGCAGCAGAATGCAGGACATCATTTTGTGTTTATACAAGCTGTAATAGAATTGTACCACTATGTCAGTTCTAGTGCAGCAGAATGCAGGTTATACAAGCTGTAATAGAATTGTACAACTGTGTCAGTTCTAGTGTGGTAGAATGGAGGCTATCATTCCGTGTTAGTACAAGCTGTATTAGAATTGTACAACTGTGTCAGTTCTAGTGTGGCAGAATGGAGGATATCATTCCGATTTTGTACAAGCTGTAATAGAATTAGGCAACTCTGTCAGTTCTATTATTGTTCCATGTTTGTACAAGCTGTAACAGAACTGTACAACTGTGTCAGTTCTAGTGTGGCAGAATGGAGGCTATCATTCAGTGTTTGTACAAGCTGTAATAGAATTGTACAACTATGTCAGTTCTAGTGTGGCAGAATGGAGGATATCATTCCGTGTTTGTACAAGCTGTAATAGAATTGTTCAACAATGTCAGTTCTAGTGTGGCAGAATGGAGGATATCATTCCGTGTTTGCACAAGCTGTAATAGAATTGTACAACTGTGTCAGTTCTAGTGTGGCAGAATGGAGGATATCATTCCGTGTTTGTACAAGCTGTAATAGAATTGTACAACTGTGTCAGTTCTAGTGTGGCAGAATGGAGGATATCATTCCGTGTTTGTACAAGCTGTAATAGAATTGTTCAACAATGTCAGTTCTAGTGTGGCAGAATGGAGGATATCATTCCGTGTTTGTACAAGCTGTAATAGAATTGTTCAACAATGTCAGTTCTAGTGTGGCATAATGGAGGATATCATTCCGTGTTTGTACAAGCTGTAATAGAATTGTTCAACAATGTCAGTTCTAGTGTGGCAGAATGGAGGATATCATTCCGTGTTTGCACAAGCTGTAATAGAATTGTACAACTGTGTCAGTTCTAGTGTGGCAGAATGGAGGATATCATTCCGTGTTTGTACAAGCTGTAATAGAATTGTACAACTGTGTCAGTTCTAGTGTGGCAGAATGGAGGATATCATTCCGTGTTTGTACAAGCTGTAATAGAATTGTACAACTGTGTCAGTTCTAGTGTGGCAGAATTGAGGATATCATTCCGTGTTTGTACAAGCTGTAATAGAATTGTACAACTGTGTCAGTTCTTGTGTGGCAGAATGGAGGATATCATTCCGTGTTTGTACAAGCTGCAATATAATTGTACAACTGTGTCAGTTCTAGTGTGGCAGAATGGAGGATATCATTCCGTGTTTGTACAAGCTGTAATATAGAATTGTACAGCTGTGTCAGTTCTAGTGTGGCAGAATGGAGAATATCATTCCGTGTTTGTACAAGATGCAATATAATTGTACAACTGTGTCAGTTCTAGTGTGGCAGAATGGAGGATATCATTCCATGCTTGTACAAGCCTTAATAGAATTGTACAGCTGTGTCAGTTCTAATGTGGCAGAATGGAGGATATCATTCTGTGTTTGTACAAGCTGTAATATAGAATTGTACAACTGTGTCAGTTCTAGTGTGGCAGAATGGAGGATATCATTCCGTGTTTGTACAAGCTGTAATAGAACTGTACAACTGTCAGTCCTAGTGTGGCAGAATGGAGGATATCATTCCGTGTTTGCACAAGCTCTAATAGAATTGTTCAACAATGTCAGTTCTAGTGTGGCAGAATGGAGGATATCATTCGGTGTTTGTACAAGCTGTAATAGAATTGTACAACTGTGTCAGTTCTAGTGTGGCAGAATGGAGGATATCATTCCGTGTTTGTACAAGCTGTAATAGAATTGTACAACTGTGTCAGTTCTAGTGTGGCAGAATGGAGGATATCATTCCGTGTTTGTACAAGCTGTAATAGAATTGTACAACTGTGTCAGGTCTAGTGTGGCAGAATGGAGGATATCATTCTGTGTTTGTACAAGCTGTAATAGAATTGTACAACTGTGTCAGTTTTAGTGTGGCAGAATGGAGGATATCATTCCGTGTTTGTACAAGCTGTAATAGAATTGTACAACTGTGTCAGTTCTAGTGTGGCAGCATGGAGGATATCATTCCGTGTTTGTACAAGCTGTAATATAATTGTACAACTGTGTCAGTTCTAGTGTGGCAGAATGGAGGATATCATTCCGTGTTTGTACAAGCTGTAATAGAATTGTACAACTGTGTCAGTTCTAGTGTGGCAGAATGGAGGATATCATTCTGTGTTTGTACAAGCTGTAATAGAATTGTACAACAATGTTAGTTCTAGTATCATTACATATTTGTACAAGCTGTAATAGAATTGTACAACTGTCAGTTCTAGTGTGGCAGAATGGAGGATATCATTTCGTTTATGTACAAGCTGTAATAGAATTGTACAACTGTCAGTTCTAGTGTGGCAGAATGGAGGATATCATTCCGTGTTTGTACAAGCTTGTACAACTATGTCAGTTCTAGTCTGGCAGAATGGAGGATATCATTCCGTGTTTGTACAAGCTGTAATAGAATTATACAACTGTGTCAGTTCTAGTGTGGCAGAATGGAGGATATCATTCCGTGTTTGTACAAGCTGTATTAGAATTGTACAACTATGTCAGTTCTAGTGTGGCAGAATGGAGGATATCATTCCGTGTTTGTACAAGCTGTAATAGAATTGTACAACTGTGTCAGTTCTAGTGCGGCAGAAAGGAGGATATCATTCCGTGTTTGTACAAGCTGTATTAGAATTGTACAACTGTATGTTTATGGCAGAATGGAGGATATCATTTTGTTTGTGTTTGTACAAGCTGTAATAGAATTCCACAACTACGTGTTGCCATGTATCAGAATTTTATTATTATATAATAAAACAGTAGAACACAATTACTTTGAATTTTTCCATTTTGTAAGGCCAAACAAAATAATATGTGTGGTTCAGGTAACATTGGGAAAAAAAATAGGGTAGGTACCGTATTTTACCTTGTATAGTACGCAGTTTTTTTACCACTTTTACGGTTTCCGAAAGGGGGGTGCGTACAATATAAGGAAACAATAAAAAGAACTCTTTTTTTTCTTGCAGAAAATTGATGTCTGGCCCTGGGAAGAAAAACCTTGACGACGAACAGACATCGAGACAGAAAATTGTGAATACCGATAATACACAATTTTTTCGTAATTTACTCGCTTTATATAAGTAATATATTGACTTAATTCGAATTATAAATGAATAAAGTGTATTATGATGCTTGTTTTTGTATAAATGTTTGCATGTTTGTTGTAAAACTTCAATAAATTGTGTGAAAAATCGTCCTACCATTTTGTTGTTTATATCGCGTGACGTAATATCACGTGACTTCCAGCTGTTTAGACTGGTACATGGAGTATTGTTACAGTTCTATACTATTCTAATATTTATAGGATTTTATTTAATATTTTATAAAAAATTAATGAAGTTTTTGCTTTATTTTGAAATACATATATTTTAGACGGCGTAGAAAGGCAGAATCACCTTACTTTGAAATGGCAATTATTCAATAATGCTTGTGAAAACATGCTTACCGGTACACATTTGATGATTGATAATTGGGTCGAACAATATCGCACCTCGGCTGCAGTACAGACACATTATAAACACGGGTAGAATGGGTTATTCTATTTTTATAATCCTTTGAAGTTGCCGCGAGTATCGACTATTTCTGAGGATGCACTTTGACACGTGTGACCTTTACCAGATTTAGCCACGGGGTACAGGTAACTGATCACGCGTTACACGTCTGATTCACTTATGATAAACTCTGGTTCCCGTGAATACACAATGTTAGTATAATCGGCGTAATGGATTACGGTAACCAACGACTTTGTTGCGTTTTAGTAGATGTAATTATCGGATTACGGACAATTATCTGCGGCATTATAATTGGCTCTTTGATCAGATGATACAAGATAGGTACTCCCCTGAAGATTGGCAATTAATGATTGAAGTAATTATATTTTCTTTTGTACGCTAATTTTCTTGATCGTGATTTTTTTTTTTTTTTTTTTTTTAACCTTTTATTTTCGTTGAATGGTTCATCTAGGAAAACTAATATTTTGGATACGTATTATCCACGGAAACAACTTTTTTACCCCAGTTTTGACGTCTGAGAAGGGGGTGCGTAATATACACGGGTGCGTACTATACAAGGTAAAATACGGTAGGTAGGGATTTATTTTTATTTTATTTTTTTATTTTTTTCTCTCGACACGTTCCAAAAATAGGTCAAACACAGTGTTTTAATACTTTTGTAATACTTTGCTTAATATGTTTGTTTGATTATTGGCTCTTTATACAACCAGGACAATATTTTAAAAAAATGTAGCATGTCAGAGCAAAATAAATTCATTTGACTAAAATAAAAATGCACATGTCTGTTTTTAAGTCCTTTTTGAAAGTGAAATATATTAAAAAGAAATTGACGAGAGGGTTGCAAAGATGCAAAGTCTGCACTCGGTATATAAGTGAACGGTGTCCCATCCACTTCTGGAGAACATTGATATTTAAACTATTAAAATTTATTATAATATTTCACCCTTAATAACGTACATAGTTGAAAGAAAACGGCTTCACTTTTATTTAAATATGTTCATGATCGTGTCACATGTTTAAAAAATACCTCGAAGGGACTTCCATCTCCCATATTCTTATAGGCGAAACACTGAAATGAACTGGTTTTTAAGCCAGAATCGTGGTGATTTTCTTGAAATATATCGATCAATGTAGCTTGGTTTACGACTGCCTTCATCATTTTTTTTTCCGGGCCGTGAATACATCTTTCGAAAGTAAACGCGAACACGGTCGTCGCCATGTTGTATTATGCGGTGTTTCGTACTCGCGTCGTTTCGTACTTCGCGGTGTTTCGTACTCTTTACCGAACGTACCCACGAAAATTCGTTCTCAACCCGAAAAAAATAAATAGGGTCGGCGATTCGGCAGTAAATAAATAGGGTCGGTCGGGTTACCTGAACCACACATATTATTTTGTTTGGCCTAATGTGACCACATACTATACTTAAATTATATCAATGGCATTGAACATTCTAAGGACAAAATAAATGAATTGGTCATAATCATTAGCCTGTAAATTACTGGCTTGGTCTAAAACATTTGGTCTTGAAATCAAAGTAAATACCAGAATGTCAATTTAGATATATAAAAAAAACGCATTCACAAACCTTAGACACAACATCATTTGGTGGAATTATGCAAGCATCCAGTCCATTTTGTACAGACAAGCAGTTTATTGCGATATTAAGTAGACCACTACAGTCTGTCTCTGCAGCAGACATCTTGTTTTCGTAGCCTGCCACGGGCAGAAAACATTTGGCAATCTGCCAGTCGTTTGTACACCATTTTGTGGCATCGGTATTTTTCCATGAAGGAGAGTTATAGCGATGTTGATCCCTGATCTTGTGGTAAAGCTTGTTGCAGACGTGGTTTGGGTCAGGTGTACTTGCCTTTGCTGGGTTGCCCCTACCATGGTAACTACTGATCCCTGCATTTCTTCTGAGATTGCAGATACCATACGTGTTGCACGGAATAACGTTGGCAGTTGTACATTGGGTACAATTGGCGACTGCCACACCAGAGTCACGCCTAATGTCATCAAAGAAAGTATCTCGAAGAATTTCCACTTCTTTATCAACAAATGTTTCAATTCCATTCTTGAGGTACTTCAGACCGAGGCCTGCTTTCACCCAGTTCCAGTATAGTGGAGATTTCACTTGCTCTTCATGTGTCATTATTTCTCCTACTCGTAATATAGTCAACTAACATAAAGTCTTCCTTTTTTTCTTCTTCAAAAGTTGTTACGTTAAATTGGACATTTTACTTTCATTTTATATTCCACTATAAATTACACACAGTTTTCGTTTTCTCTTTTTCTTCTTCTTCATTTTTATGGCATATAGCTTAACTGAAAGTGTAACCAGCTTTTGTAGATTCTTACTTCAAATGTATGATGCCTTATACTTAAAATTGTATATTGTGGATTCTTCTTTTAATTTTAACAGTCGAATGGTGCTTTCTTTCTGAAAAAAATGGAAAATTTACAATAAAAAACTGGTTAATATCTTTTAAACACACAAAAAAGCAACATTGTAATTGGAAATAGCCAAGTTCATGAACTGTTTAAAGTTGCAGACAGATTGATCAGGCCTATATGATATTAATATTTTTTATGAACCCTACAATAGAACAAAACTTGAGGAAGTTGATGGCATGCCATTGCATATCCCCTCATTTTTTTACTGGAAGGAATCAGCTTGTCCGTCCGTCTGTCCGTAGACGCAATTCTTGTCCGGACTATTTCTCAATAACTCTTTCTTAGAATTTCGCGAAACTTGCTAGGAAGTATCAATATCGAGTGGACATGCGCACACTATCATGACTTTCCGGTTCGATAATTTTCCACTAAGTTATGGCCCTTTGTATTTCTAATATCCATCCGTCCGACGACACAATTCTTGTCCAGGCTATTTCTCAATAACTCCTTCTTAGAATTGCACGAAACTTGCTAGGAAGTATCAATATCGAGTGGACAAGCACATACTATCATGACGTTCCTGTTCAATAATTTTCCACAGAGTTATGGCCAAAACAAGAATTTTCTATTTGACTACCTAGTATGAAATGCATTAAAAATGCAAAGAGCCATAACTGAGTGGAACATTTTGTCAGGGCTGAAATTCTTGTCCGGGCTATTTCTCTAAAACTACTTGTTAGAATTTAGCAGAATGAATTGAATGTTGTTTAACGGCTCATCAACACAGTATAGGTTATTTAGAGCCGCCCCAGAGAGAGGGGAAGAATACATAGGAATCCGGGAAACTACCCTACTCTTATTATCAAATTGATTCCTATGGTTTTTTAACGTGCTCGGAGGATAGACCAATACACGGGACCGCCCGGTTTACGTCCCCATCCGACGGACGAGGTAGAATTTAGCAAAACTTGCTAGGAAGTATAAATATCAAGTGGAGATGTGCATACTGTCATGATGTTCCGGTTCAATAATTTTCCACTGAGTTATGGCCCTTTGTATTTTTAATGCATTTCATACTTGGTAGTCAAATAGAAAATTCTTGTTAAGGCTATTTCTCTAAAATGCCATGTTATAATTTAGTGAAACTTGCTACAAAGCATCAATATCAAGTGGAGATGCGCATATTATTGTGACGTTTCGGTTCGATAATTTTCCACTCAGTTAGGGTCGTTTGCATTTTTAATGCATTTCATGCTTTGTAATCAAAATAGAAAATTCTTGTCCTGACTTTTTCTCTGTAATATATGTCTATATATCTTATAGGAACAAAGTCTTGTATGTTTACCCACCCCTCAACAAGTTGCCAACGGAGGGTATTTGTCCGCCTCCGGCGACAGTTCTAGTTTTCCACTGAGTTATGGCCCTTTGTATTTCTAATATATATATATAATACAAAATTCTTGTCTGGGCTATTTCTCTAAAAGTCCTTGTTACAATTTATTGAAACTTGCTAGGAAGTCTCAATATCAAGTGGAGATGTGCATACTGCCATGACGTTTTGATTCAATTATTTTCCACTGAGTTTATAATGGCCCTTTATATTTTTAATGCATTTCATACTTGGTAGTCAAATAGAAAATTCTTGTTCGGGCTATTTCTCTAAAAACCCATGTTATAATTTTGTGAAACTTGCTACAAAGCATCAATATCAAGTGGAGATGGGCATATTGTTGTGACGTTCCAGCTCAATAAATTTCCACTGAGTTATGGCCCTTTCTATTTCTAATATATATATATATATATATAAATACAAAATTCTTGTCCAGACTATTTCTCTAAAACTCCTTGTTAGAATTTATTGAAACTTGCTAGGTAGAATCAATATCAAGTGGCGATCCCTCAGGGGCCTAGGAATCTTTATGTGAGGAAGCTATCCAGCTGGCTTGCGGAACGTCGGTGGTTCTACCCAGGTGCCCGCCCGTGCACGAAAATTGCCCGGAGGGGCACCTGGGGTCTTCCTCCACCAATGGAAGCTGGAAAGTCGCCATATGACCTTAGCTGTTGGTGCGACTATAAAATCCAATTCAATCAATCAATATCAAGTGGAGATGTGGATACTGTCATGATGTTCTGGTTCAATAATTTTCCACTGAGTTACGGCCCTTTGTATTTCTAATGCATTTCATACTTGGTAGTCAAATAGAAAATTCTTGCTCGGGCTATTTCTCTAAAACCCCATGTTATAATTTCTCGAAACTTACTACAAAGCATCAATATCAAGTGGAGATGCGCATATTTTCGTGACGTTAAGGTTCGATAATTTTCCACTGAGTTATGGCCCTTTGTATTTTTAATGCATTTCATACTTGTTAGTCAAATAGAAAATTATTTTTCTTTATAATATATGTCTAAATATCTTATAGGAACAAAGTCTTGTATGTTTACCCACCCCGCAACAAGTTGCCAGCGGTGGGTATTTGTCTGCCTCCGGCGACAGTTCTAGTTATTAGTGGCATGTATTCACACTTGAGACAGTGATAGCACAGTGAAAGTGTAAACAGAGACGCAGGATAAATCAAACATCAGATATAGAAGTTATACATTTTGAACCCTCCCCACCACCCTAGATGACCCTCGGGCATTTTTATTTGCATCATTGCTCTTATATTGCAATGGCATTTTTTTTGATATGCAACATAACCTTTATGAGTTTTTTTACCCCACCTACCCCATCAAGTCCAGCCCCCAAAAAATTACCCAGGGAGCCCACACAAAACCCTGTTAAATATATATTGATCTTTGAGGCATCGATAATACAGTCCACTAGCGGATACAGGGGGGTCGCACCGGCGCGCGCCCCTCCCTTAACATTCCGGATCATACATGTATGTCCATGTTACTGTAGATAAAACATCAAACAATTTCAATGCACGCCCTCAGTATAAAAAAAATTCTCGCTCGCTTCACTCATTTCACTCGCTCTCGCATAATGGCTAATGAGTGGTTTAATTATCACATTGTTAAATCATTTTATTTGAAAACAGACTTTTTTACCCTATCAGTGCACTACCGCAACCGTTTTATGAGGCTAGAAACGGACCCGAAAATTGACCAAAATCTTACGCCACCCCCACCCCCATAAGCTGAAATCCTGGATCTGCCCCTGCAGTCATATACAATTCACACTGTTAAAATTAAGTATTTAAGAGTAATAATTATTGTACTTTAGAACATGACCCTGAAGAGCCCATGCAAAAACCCATATGTATTGACCGTAGAAAAGTCTATATTAAGTACAAAGATTTACACTCCTACAGTTAAACAGGTACGAGTAAATGTACTAAGTCCTATGTAAAACATATCTCGCCCCACTAGCCCCATTCCCGATGTAAGTAGGTAGGAAAGTTTTAATACCCACTTGCACATCTGCACAATATATTCCAATCATATTCCAATGTTTCAAGTTTGTACCTCAAACTGTTTAGAAGGAGATAGTGTCAGTTATGTATGATGCACGGACAGGATTACATTATCCTGCCACTTTTACCAAGAAGTAAATATTGTTCTTTATCGAATTTGAGTGTTTTTATTAGCTTGACTATTCGAAGAATAAGAGCTTTTGGAATCACCCTGACGCAGGTGTCCCACTCCACACTGAGGTTACTTGTAAGCTTTGTTTACATGTCTCTTCCATTTCGTGTTCTAGCTGGACCGTTTTTGGCAATAAGCTTCATTATAGTGTTATCTAAAGGCCTGCCTAGTAAGTAATTTAGGGTTTTGTTACCAATGGTTACCAATGGGCTTCAATGGGATCTTGCAATGTCCCAATTCAAATCAAATTTAGCGTGTACCTGGAAAGCTGTGTTTACACGTCTACATTTATTGTCTTAGATCAACTAATTTTGGGCATGGGTTTCTTGAGAGTATTATATAGAGTGTTGCACAAGTAATTTTGTCTCCCACCATGAAACCCAAATTGTGATGGCTCATAAAATGTGCAATTATAAAAGGCAATCAAGGTTTGCTGTTAACTGTTATATAATTCTATCTATATCTCTTAGATTATTTGTGGTAGCTTAACCAAATGTTGTTATGGGATTCCTTATTGCATTATCTAAATGTGTGCATAATTACATTATACTGAAAAGAATCCCTGGTGCCCACAGAGCCCAACTTAAAATATCATTTAAATGTGCAATTATTTTGGTGAAGGTAAACATCCCACATTTACCAGTTTACGTGTACCATCCCACATTTACCAGTTTACGTGTACCAGATTTGAATTGAACATTTCATTCACTTTTCCTTTCTGATGAAAAAAAATGCTTTTCCTAACTTTTTCCTCCTCATTCTATGGCATTGCTCTGTCTTGGTGGTTCATAAATAGAAAAATAACAAAATAATGGCCTTCTATGTGAGTTGGTAACAATCACTACAGCAGACCCAAACAAACACTCACCGTAGCAATGACTCAGGTCAGTACAGTAGACCCAAACAAACACTCACCATAGCAATGACTCAGGTCAGTACAGTAGACCCAAAGAAACACTCACCATAGCAATGACTCAGGTCAGTACAGTAGGCCCAAACAAACACTCACCATAGCAATGACTCAGGTCAGTACAGAAGACCCAGACAAACACTCACCATAGCAATGACTCAGGTCAGTACAGTAGACCCAAACAAACACTCACCATAGCAATGACTCAGGTCAGTACAGCAGACCCAAACAAACACTCACCATATTAATGACTCAGGTCAGTACATTATACTCAAACAAACACTCACCATAGCAATGACCCAGGTCAGTACAGTATACCCAAACAAACACTCACCATAGCAATGACTCAGGTCAGTACAGTAGACCCAAACAAACACTCACCATAGCAATGACTCAGGTCAGTACATTATACTCAAACAAACACTCACCATAGCAATGACTCAGGTCAGTACAGTAGACCCAAACAAACACTCACCATAGCAATGACTCAGGTCAGTACAGTAGACCCAAACAAGCACTCACCATAGCAATGACTCAGGTCAGTACAGTAGACCCAAACAAACACTCACCATAGCAATGACTCAGGTCAGTACAGTAGACCCAAACAAACACTCACCATAGCAATGACTCAGGTCTGTACAGTAGACCCAAACAAACACTCACCATAGCAATGACTCGGGTCAGTACATTATACTCAAACAAACACTCACCATAGCAATGACTCAGGTCAGTACAGTAGACCCAAACAAACACTCACCATAGCAATGACTCAGGTCAGTACAGTAGACCCAAACAAACACTCACCATAGCAATGACTCAGGTCAGTACAGTAGACCCAAACAAACACTCACCATAGCAATGACTCAGGTCAGTACATTATACTCAAACAAACACTCACCATAGCAATGACCCAGGTCAGTACAGTAGACCCAAACAAACACTCACCATAGCAATGACTCAGGTCAGTACAGTAGACCCAAACAAACACTCACCATAGCAATGACTCAGGTCAGTACATTATACTCAAACAAACACTCACCATAGCAATGACTCAGGTCAGTACAGTAGACCCAAACAAACACTCACCATAGCAATGACTCAGGTCAGTACAGTAGACCCAAACAAACACTCACCATAGCAATGACTCGGGTCTGTACAGCAGACCCAAACAAACACTCACCATAGCAATGACTCAGGTCAGTACAGCAGACCCAAACAAACACTCACCATAGCAATGACTCAGGTCAGTACAGTTGACCCAAACAAACACTCACCATAGCAATGACTCAGGTCCGTGCAGTAGACCCAAACAAACACTCACCATAGCAATGACTCAGGTCAGTACAGTAGACCCAAACAAACACTCATCATAGCAATGACTCAGGTCAGTACAGTAGACCCAAACAAACACTCACCATAGCAATGACTCAGGTCAGTACAGTAGACCCAAACAAGCACTCACCATAGCAATGACTCAGGTCAGTACATTAGACCCAAACAAACACCATAGCAATGACTCAGGTCAGTACAGTAGACCCAAACAAACACTCACCATAGCAATGACTCAGGTCAGTACAGTAGACCCAAACAAACACTCACCATAGTAATGACTCAGGTCAGTACAGTAGACCAAAACAAACACTCACCATAGCAATGTCTCAGGTCAGTACATTATACTCAAACAAACACTCACCATAGCAATGACTCAGGTCAGTACATTATACTCAAACAAACACTCACCATAGCAATGACTCAGGTCAGTACAGTAGACCCAAACAAACACTCACCATAGCAATGACTCAGGTCAGTACATTATACTCAAACAAACACTCACCATAGCAATGACTCAGGTCAGTACAGTAGACCCAAACAAACACTCACCATAGCAATGACTCAGGTCAGTACAGTAGACCCAAACAAACACTCACCATAGCAATGACTCAGGTCAATACAGTACACCCAAACAAACACTCACAATAGCAATTACTCAGGTCAGTACATTAAACCCAAACAAACACTCCCCATAGCAATGACTCAGGTCAGTACAGTAGACCCAAACAAGCACTCACCATAGCAATGACTCAGGTTAGGCCAAAAAAAAATATACCTGTGTTTACTGTAACATTGCTGAAAAAAATTGGGTAGGTAGGTAGGCATTTTATTTTATTTTTTTATTTTATTTTTTGGCGAAGTTAATTTAAGGTGGCGATGAGCTTTGATGAATGGGAAAATGTGGTATTTTAAAAACTACAATAGATAACAATATGAAATTGTGTATACAAGTGTTATTGTTTCCCAAAAGGCATGGCAACAACTGGATCTTTTCCCAATCACTTGCAATTATTGCAAAGGGGTAAAACAGTTTAATTTAATTTTCGCAAGTCCGGAAGAGGGTCAGTTCCAATAGAAGGACAATGAGCACATGAATCGGCCGTAATAGCGTGAACATAATTATTAAAAAAATATATATATTTATTTATTTTTTAATTTTATTTTTTTTTATTTTTTTTAATGAGTCGGGGGTGTTTTCAGCGGGTCGGTCGGGTTACAGTAAACTCAGGTATAATTTTATTTGGCCTTAGTACAGTAGACCCAAACAAACACTCACCATAGCAATGACTCAGGTCAGTACAGTAGGCCCAAACAAACACTCACCATAGCAATGACTCAGGTCAGTACAGTAGACCCAAACAAACACTCACCAAATCAATGACTCAGGTCAGTACAGTAGACACAAACAAACACTCACCATAGCAATGACTCAGGTCAGTACAGTAGACCCAAACAAACACTCACCAAATCAATGACTCAGGTCAGTACAGTAGACCCAAACAAACACTCACCATAGCAATGACTCAGGTCAGTACAGTAGACCCAAACAAACACTCACCATAGCCATTACTCAGGTCAGTACAGTAGACCCAAACAAACACTCACCATAGCAATGACTCAGGTCAGTACAGTAGGCCCAAACAAACACTCACCATAGCAATGACTCAGGTCAGTACAGTAGACCCAAACAAACACTCACCAAATCAATGACTCAGGTCAGTACAGTAGACACAAACAAACACTCACCATAGCAATGACTCAGGTCAGTACAGTAGACCCAAACAAACACTCACCAAATCAATGACTCAGGTCAGTACAGTAGACCCAAACAAACACTCACCATAGCAATGACTCAGGTCAGTACAGTAGACCCAAACAAACACTCACCATAGCCATTACTCAGGTCAGTACAGTAGACCCAAACAAACACTCACCATAGCAATGACTCAGGTCAGTACATTAAACCCAAACAAACACTCACCATAGCAATGACTCAGGTCAGTACAGTAGACCCAAACAAACACTCACCATAGCAATGACTCGGGTGACATTTAACACAAAACGCTGGTATTAAATCATAAATATTATAAATTCATCACTCACACAACAAATGATACCTATTGTAAAACCATTGATTTTAAGTTTGGGTTTAAACTGTTTATTTAAAACCGTTTATGAAACTTGAAAAAAGCAACTTACATGACTAATCCGCCATTTTCTTGTTGTTCACTTTACTTCTGATCAATCCTACTAATTTAAACAGTTTAACATATGTGTAATACCTTCATGAATATTTATTCTGAAATCACTGTTTCTGTTTTTGAACTACACTATAACTAATTTCTGATGATTTCTAAATGAATATTCTTCTTTTTTAAATTGTAAAACTGTTAAAGAATATTCTGCATTGAAATATCTTTTAGCCTGTGCAATTGCTTAACCCATTCGAGGTCGTTCCTCAGTCACATGACGTCTGCTATCAAGTGTCTGTTAAAAATAAATTGACCATATAATATAGTGTAAATAAATGTGACCTAATTTAGATGTCAATTACAATTCAGTTCAAACTATCAGATAAACCGAATACAATATCAGTGTCATCTTACATTGTAAAACATAATAACAAATAATATAATAAATAATTAATAGGTGAATTCTCAAATCTGTTATGAATATACATGTAGACATATATAACAGATTATTTGTAAGCAAGCATGTATATTTAATGCATGCAGTTTAATGAGTGTCTTCAGAGTCCCTGATAAAGCCAGGGTGATAAATGTATACACTTTGTTCATCTGAGCTCTATTCTGAGGGTTTAATAGTTCTGGCCTTGAATTCACCAACCATTCTTGAGAATATTCTTAAAGATGAATGGCCACCCTTTTCGTAGTATTATCCATTAACAAATTTAACTCTTAAACACCATATAAACATTTCTTGATAGTCCCGGAGAGAAACATATATTTAAAACCGCTACTAAGTTGTATGTAAGAATAAGCATTAGATATTACTTTTACCACTGCATGACTGCACGGGAAAATGAGGTAAATCTGAATTGTATAGCTGCACAACTAGATAAATGATAAATACATCTGCCTGTGGATTAATTTACCTGTTCAAAGTTTTCTATGTCATCAAATAAAATCTTATTCTGGCTTTTCACAGATATTGCAATGTGTGAATTGTAAATATCTTTTGTTGTGTATTGATTTCGATTTAACTAAACATAAGCATTTTCATGCAACAAAACATGGCTGGAGAACTTTAAACTTAAACCCAAATATGCAAATTTCAGTCACAAATATTTCTATAAGTTTAAAGGATAAACATTCATAACAAGCAGCTATGTATACATTTATGATAAATACTAATAAATAGCAACTTCGTGCAAGTGTTTATCTTTGAAGGTATTTGGAATATTTGTGAACAAAATTTGAGTACATGTACTTGAGCTCAAGTCTAAGAATAGCCTGAAGAATGGTTGGTGAATCACGTTATTTCCGATTCATTAATTATACTCCTCAAAATAATGTAAGGACCACAAAAAAGAACAGTAATAATTACTTAATCTTTAATGTTATGGATTTCATATTCATGTAAAAAGTTAATACATGTGTGTGATGTAACAATTGTAAAAGAATACAACTAAAAAATTGTAAAAAGACAGTTAATAGTTCAATTATAGCACTTTAAAAAATGACCGAAATGTAAACATGGTCTTTAAATTATTTCGAGGAGTATATATCTGAAGGTGCTTTCTGATTTTCATCATATTTTTTCCAGTATCCTGGTATTGAGAAAATGTGGTTCAGATTCAATTTGTATGATATTGTCTTAAAATGTATGGTCTTGTATATCTGCCCCTTTCAGTATGCAATGAATGGGCTCTTAAGTGAAATTTAGTTACAGCCATAGAATACAACCACTGCAAACACACCGTTACATGCAGAGGGGTCTAAGGACCCCCCCATTCATATTCATTTTGTCATTTTTTGTTCATGCTCATTAAAGGTCTTCATCGTGACCCCTGCATTGTTTCAGGTGCCATCTCGCTCACATCACTAAGAGCAGTGGCAGAAAAACAATAAACGTGGCTCCAGCGTAAATGGAGTTTTTACGATAAAATTTGCAGCAACTCTGCAGTTCAGGGTGAGAAGGTTCTAGGCCCATTTTCCATATTTTATCTCGATGTACATGGAAGATGAACCTGGCATGTTCATGCCTGCTAGGCACCATATAAACTTTTTGTATTGGTGCGCCGTAAAACCTAGTTCAATTTCTAATACTATACCATCTAGAGGGTAATCATTCAATGTTACCTATAACCTGTAATGTGTTGGTGCGCCTTAAAACCCCAATTCAATAGTTATATGCGATAAGGAGGAAATAGAGTGAAAGATATCAATTTAGTGAACATTTGATTTGTTTGATAACCATCCCAGCGTATTTGAATTCATTCTTTGTAGATGACATCCTGGTGTCTTTTAAATTCATTCTTTTATTTTCATTTGTATGCAGTGTCATAGTAAAATCAACACCACAATTATTTTATTTAGAGTGATATAGTGCAGAATATAACAATTATTATATATTGGGTAACAGCACAGGTGTAGTGGAATATGCTGTTATAGCATCATACATTTGATTTGATGTATAGCATCATACATTTGATTTGATGCAAAGTTAAGCGGGGGTATACTGGATTCAGTGTACTAGATTCAGTCTTGTCTGTAGACACACAACCTTGTCTGCATTAAAAGAATATCTTTTAAAACGTTTTGCTTTCATTCCAATCCATATTTATTGTATGTAACATTTGTATAATACGTTATCTTTTAAAATAAAATATGTTTAATTAGGGGGTTTTTATCTTATATAACAGAGGCCTGTAACAGGCCTGTAACAGGCCTCTTCCCAATTGAAAACTTGACTGTTTTTTCCCAATTGTGGTGGACCATTTTCCCAATCAGAAAGCAGCAGTCTCTCAGAATTTGAGAGAATGCATTATTCTGCAAAATGTTTTCGTCTGTCAAGTCAGTTCTGACTGAGAATTCAGTAATTATAGTAAATAATACAGGAAAATATAAATAAAGCATAGTATTGTCTTAATTACTTAATTTATGAAATCTTACACTTTCCCCAAAATGAGAAATAAGCGCGTGTTTTTTCCCCAAAATGGACACTCCTGGGCCTCTTCCTAATAATGTGAAGTCAGTAATTATAGTAAATAATAGAGGAAAATACAAATAAAGCATAGTATTGTCTTAATTACTTAATTTATGAAATCTTACACTTTCCCCAAAATTAGAAATAAGCGGGTGTTTTTCCCCCAAAATGGACAGGCTTGGGCCTCTTCCTAATACTGTGAAAAAAAGCCCTGCCAATAGGTCACCCCCCGTGTGGTTGCCGGGGTAGAATACAACCACTGCAAACACCATCACATGCAGAGGGGTAGGACCCCCCCATTCATATTCATTTTGTCATTTTTTGTTCATGCTCATTAAAGATCTTCATCATGACCCCTGCATTATTTCAGGTGCCATCTCGCTCACATCACTAAGAGCAGTGGCAGAAAAACAATAAACGTGGCTCCAGCGTAAATGGAGTGTCTACAATAAAATTTGCAGCAACTCTACAGTTCAGGGTGAGAAGGTCCTAGGCCCATTCTCCATATTTTATCTCGATGTACGGAGGATGAGCCTGGCATGTTCATGCCTGATAGGCGCCATATAACCTTTCATGTGTTGGTGCGCCCTAAAACCCAATTCAATTCAATTCCAATAGGTCGCCATGCTCCGATCATGATTTATCTTTGTCTGCACGATCACTCTAAGACCTTTGTAGTCAAACTCATGAGCCTGTGATGGGAGGATCCATATTGCTTTCGGGGATATAGGGGTTAACAGTCAAGGTCATCATGAGTAAATCATGAAAAACAGCAGGATAACTCTTCAACATTTGTTACTCATGAATCTTTACAGGTGGACTATTCTTGGTAAGAGAAATATCTCAAATTTGTAAAAAAACTTCTTTACCTGAAAAGATGTTAATAGATAATTCTGACAGTGCATATAATTGACCTATTGTTGAATGTTGTTTCATAATGAGAGAATGGAATGGTCAGTGCTCAGATATATGTAAAACCAGAAGCACAAACTCAGGTTCAAGGTCATTATAGACAGTTAAGGTGTTATGTTCAAGATAACTGCAAAACTATATAAAACTTAGGAAATATGCATTAAACATACTTTTTCATATTTTTTTTAGAAATTCTTCAAGAAAAATGGCACATTATGTGACACATGCCGTATTTCATATGTTAGGAGTTATTCAAGATGACTGCTAAACATGGAGGTTGCTGAAACTAGACTTTGTGAAGGAACTGGAATTTCACATTAGAAGACTAATATTTCACCTTCATACAATGAGATATAGACTTTATAAAAGTCTCCATTAACTCCTTCTTGGCTGACCTTCCATTAATAACGTGTGATCTTTAAGATTTAGTGAGTAATAATAAAAGCGTTCAACCCAAGTGACTTTTAAATAAACTTAAAAGGCGTAAATAGAACTTAAATAGTGTGAACTGTTAAAAAAAAAAAAAAAAAAAAATTTTTTATTATTACTGTGGTGGAGGATATCAGGTGTTGGATTATACCCTACCCAGAGACTTCTGGGGTTCGTCATTGCTGGCGGTAAAGAAAAACAACAACAACAACGTGGCGGGACAGTCAAAAGGATTGTCATCAGAAAAAGGTTATTACATTTTATAAACTGCTGTTTAAAGTGGGTACTGTACACAGGCTTTTAGTCGGGGTTTAGGGGTCCTACTTAAAGGGAATGTAGGCATACAGCCAAACAATCTTTATTACGGAGAGTTCCAGTAAAGCTTGGAGGTAAACAGTGAAACAATTATCAAAATTGGATAATAAACAAGTAGATATGACAACTATAAACTATGTGTTATGGATTGTTAGAGTATATGGGGACCTTTTTATAAATTCTCTTAAATGACTGTTTAGATGTAAATACTTTAAAATAGTTTGGAAAGTTGAAATCCGTAATAGCTGCCTTGGTTTAAAATAGACTTGAATAGAAAAGTTTGTAATAGCTTCTCTAGATATGTAAAACAATACGAGGTATTAGGATCTTCATGAAACTTCACAGGCACATTGCAGGTAATGTTGGTTTAAATGAGATTCAACTTCCTGTGAATCATTCCAATTTTTATAGCAACTTTCTGGAAAAAAAAGTAGTTTTTGAAAAAAATGAACAACTGACATTAACAACTGTATTAATGACAACAAATCTGAAATACTTGACAAGTTTTAAAAACTATAGCTCATTTTCTTAGTTAGACCGTTTACAGGCGAATAATATATATTAAACAGTTATTTTCTGAACAAATAAAATAAAAATAAATCTTTTTGATACTAAAAAAAAGTAGGTCCGGCAGTGAAAAAATGAAACTCTATATTTCACATGTAACAGTCTATTAAATCATTTTAGAATTATTTTATTTTTAGAATTTTGTGATTCTTGGTTTCAAGAAACTCATTACTCAATGAGTGATACAAACAGTCTTAAAGGGAATGTAGCGACACAGCCAAACCATCTTTATTATTAAGAGTTCTGAAAAACTTAAACATAAAGGGTGAAAGAATTATCAAAATCAGATGATAAACAAAGAAGATATGATCATTTGAAGTTTCTGTTGAAACAGATATGGAAGTGGCCATTTTGAGAGCTATGACGTCATGATTCTAAATTACCATATATGGAATACCGGTAGTTATAAAATATGAAAAATTACACATTTATAGGGAAAAATGACAGCAATTTTATGAAAAATATGTAATACTTAATGGCAATAATGCTTTATATGACCAGTAAAAAATGTTGCATTCATTTGCAATGATTTTCTTCGTTTTAAACAATATTTATCAATACTCCATATATGCTAATATGGAAATATGACATCATAGTTCTAAAAAGGCAGCTCCCATATCCGTTTTAAAACAACCTTTTAATGGTCATATCTTTTTTGTTTATCATCCGATTTTGATAATTCTTTCACCTTTTCCTAACTTTTTCAGAACTCCCAATAATAGAGATTGTTTGGCTGTTAATCTGTTTCTCACAGCAATTAAAAGGCTCATTCAGTTCTAAGAACACACCGAGTTTCATCGTAATAGCATGACGTGATGTCATAATAGCATAACGTTATGTCATAATAGCATGACGTGATGCATAATACCAGGGTGTGATGTCATAGTACCAGAAAGTGATATGTCATGATAACCAAAGCAAAAATATGAATGAATCATTCTGATTGGTTCAGTGATAAAAATTGGACCAATGAAACCAGTTAAATTAAAGCTCATTACATTCTCAGAACACACTGAGGTTTTACTGGATATTGAGTAATGAGGTTCTTGAAACCCAGAAACACAAAATTCTAATAATAAAATAATAATTCTAAAATGATTTAATAGACTGTTATGTATGAAATACCGCTTTTATTTCATTGCTAAAATCCACTATTTCACTGCTAAGTATAAAATAAAATAAATGGGATTATTTTACTAGCATAACTTGTATGTGGTCCTAAATGAAATTTATGTAAGGCCAGGATGGTTTATGCCATGGTCAGTTGTCTGTCGTCTGTCCGTCCATCATCCGTCCGACGTCTGTCAATTAACTTTTTGCTATCAACACTTTAGCTCCTCCATTTTACATCCAAACTTTATCAAACTTGGCCAGGGTCTTAATATCCATAAAAGCTTGGACGAGTTTGAAAACCAACAATTTCTTATATTAAACACCAGAGTTATAACCCTTGATTTAATGAAAAATGCTTTATTTTGCCTTGTCCTAACATAAACCTAACCTGAGTCTTAATATCAGTGAAAGCTCAGACCATTAAAGGGACACATGGCAATCTTGAGTTTTATTCAAAGATTTAAATTTGCTCCTCGATTTAGATATCCTGCGTCATTTTACTTTAAAACTGCTTGCATATAATTAAATAAAAAATGAGATTTCAGTTGTCTTCGTTATTTTACCAGTTTTTTAAATATATTATTGGCGCAATATTATAAAAAGTTAGTAATATGTAAAAATAATTTGCTCTGAACTATTTTATTAATTAACATTAATGATTGAACAAAAGCAAGTTTAGAGAAAAACTAACGGGATAACGTGAGTTTTTAAAAAATCAAGATTGTTGTGTGTCCCTTTAATATAGGATTATAAACATCACAGTTATGGCCCTTGATTTAATGAAAAATGCCATATTTTGCCTTGTCAACCCTCATTTTATAACTTGGCAAAAGGGGTAATATTAATGAAAGCTCAGACAAGTTCAAAAACCAGCCAGATCTGATTAATAATGACAAGAGTTGTGACCCTTGATTTATTGAAAAATGCCTATTATTGTGATTGTGCTTTGTTAAATCTGTAGCTACTTCGTTTTTCATCTGATCTTTATCAAACATAACCAGATTGTTTATATTAATGAAAGCTCAAACCTGTTCGTAATGGTTGATTTGCGTTTCACTTGATTCCACCAAATTTGTCAAACAATATATTACTTTACTTTGTCAATGATATATATTGCCATGGACATCCTGCAGCCAGTAGAGTGATACAGGCCGTCCTGTGCCTCTTGTTGTTAAGATTCCAGAGGCCATTTTTGTTTACATAATAATTTATACTTATATGGAAAAATCTTCTGATCTCTACTGTTCTCCTAATCCTTTAATTTGATTTCCATAAGACTTCACAGGAACTAGTTGGTCTATAATGAACTTACGGTGAAGTACAACATTTAACAAATATACTTTAAGCCACAGTATGTATACTCAGTTGCAAAAGAAAGTGTACACAGCTCAGTTGCAAAAGAGTTTTTTTTTAGAATTAATTGTATAAATTCCAGAATTAATATGTCATGTTTGGTATCAATCTATTGCCAATATAAAGTACTGTCGCTTGATAAACGGGAGAGGGGTTTAAAGTAAAAATTTCAGAAGTGTACACTTTCTTTTGCAACTGAGTATATTATTTTCACCATTAATGAAGATGAAACAGACTTGGGTCAAGTATATGTTTATACTATTGTCGATTGATGTACCTTTAACGGTTTTCATTGGATAATGGGCGGAGCTTAACTTAATAGAATATTGCGCATGAGGGGCGTGTCTAAAATGTTGCCGATTATAACAGCTGTTACATTTTACTCCATAAAAATCCCTGTATAATAAACGATTTTTTTCGAAATAAATAGTAAATCTGGCATATCTAGAGAAGAAATCAACGCCATTTTAAAGGTAAATATTTATGTAACTATAAGGAATGAAATGCGCTCTTTTGGTTTTCATTGGGGTATGAAAAACATTTGGATGGTTTAACTCCACACACTTTAAACCACCCAAATATTTTTCATACCCCAATGAAAACGAAAAGAGCGCATTTCATTCCTTAAACATTTTGGTCCAGTACACTACCTGTGTTGTGCTTTAATTTATTGACAGTAACAACCATTAGAGGATGCCGCATAATATTACATCCATTTACACATCAGGAATATTTTGAAAGTATTTTTTAATTTTTTTGGCATAGTTTGTAAAGTTTTAATCTATTATGTTGATAGGATTGTAAGGCTGTAAAGTTGTAAGGCTTCCGAATACATTGCGAACAGTCTATTAAATAATTTTAGAATTGTTTTATTTTAAGAATTTTGTTATTCTTGGTTTTAACAAACTCATTACTCAATGAGTGATACAAACAAGTCTTAATCTGTTTCTCACAGCAATTAAAAGGCTCATTCAGTTCTGAGAACACACTGTGTTGCATCATAATAGCATGATGTGATGTCATAGTACCAGTGTGTGATGTCATAATACCATAAAGTGCTGAAATGATGAAGCAGGTTCTGTGATAAAAATTGGACAAATGAAATCTGTTAATTTAGCGAGGTGGAAAAGGTCAGTCTGTTCTCAGAACTCACTAAGTTTTTACTTGACATTGAGTAATGAGGTTCTTTAAATCCAGAAAAAATAAAATAATTCTAAAATTATTTAGAGAATCTAACCCGCCAAATAACTTCAAAATTCACAACAAAACCGTTTATCAAAACTCTGTCCAGGTGTTCAAGTCATATAATATTGTATATGTGCTGATTAAAAGTATAGATTTATTTACAGATTCTAAAAATACCCATGATTGAATATGCGTAAAATGAATTATGAGTTGGTAACTCTTAATTCGACACTCCTTATTCGGTTTTTGGCCTGGCTGGTTACAGACATTTATACTGTGTCTATAAGGTTCGGATTCTCAAATATGTAAGTTATATATATACCTCGTCATTAGTAAGTTTGAAACGGTGTACATATTGTGTTACACTTGGTTGTTGTTGGCGGAATTGCTTCATTTATGCTTTATTAAGCCTTAGCATGCTAAGGTGACTACAATAGCCTTTGCGTCCATTGTAAACTCAGATCAGCCTGCGAGTAACTTGCAGGTTGATCAGGGTTTACACTGTCCGGCTGCTCATCAGTCATTTCTCCAAAACACCCCTTTGTAACATAAATGGAATGGTCTAAATTTAAGAAAGGAAAGTCCATTATACATTCATAGCGGGCTAAAGGTTAAGCATATTCTGTCTTTAAAATAATACTATGATAACTATGTCTGCAGGACTATAGTACTGTAGGTATTGAAACAGGATCTTAACTTGAGTGACGTTTGTGTTGATGCTGTCATCCTGTTTATGTGAATTTATATTGGAATATTTTGTGGTGGCTGCTGCTCCTAAACTTATATTTGAGTCTTCATGAAACATCACAGGATCATTGCAGGTGAAAGATAGTTGGTCCTAAACAAAATTCAACTTCCTTCAAATTTCAGGATGGCTGTCGCAGCTTAAAATAAACTAAAAATAGAAAGTTTTTTTTTATATGAGCACTTTTGCTATAGAACTGTAAAATATATTGATATGAGACCAGTAAACCCATTCAAGGCCTTTGTCCTCTTATCTGCAAACTTAATATCTACCATCTGATATCAAGAGCTTTCCTTCATTTATTTATGCAATGAAACTAATACTCTAAACAGCATGTTAATATTTAAATATTGGAGGAAAATTCTTCATCTTGCTTTAGGCAAGTCACATGACATTAAACTGTCAAAATGTGACTTCATTTCTGAGGTTTATTTGAATTCTTTTATTAGTTAAGCTGTAAAAAACAACAACAAGAAAATGTATTTAAAAACCAGATAAACCAGTATTGATATTTTGACTTTTGCGACAGAATTTAACAATTATGTTACCATTAAACATTAGATAATCTCAGCTTTGTGTTGTTATGTATAAAAGAATACCCCGACCCACTTTTTGCTCAGGTTTTATTATGCCCCAATATTGGGGCTAACCTGGTCTCTTACAGCTCTTGTGCAGACATTTCAATATTGGGGCTAACCTGGTCTCTTACAGATCCTGTACAGACATGTCAATATTGGGGCTAACCTGGTCTCTTACATCTCTTGTACAGACATGTCAATATTGGGGCTAGTCTGGTCTCTTACATCTCTTGTACAGACATGACAATATTGGGGCTAACCTGGTCTCTTACAGATGTCAATATTGGCGCTAGCCTGGTCTATTACAGCTCTTGTACAGACATTTCAATATTGGGAATAGACTGGTCTCTTACAGCTCTTGTACAGTCAATATTGGGGCTAACCTGGTCTCTTACGTACAGCTCTTGTGAAGACAGCTCTTTTACAGACCTTTCAATATTGGGGCTAGTTGGATCTCTTACAGCTCTGGTGAAGACAGCTCTTGTACAGAGATTTCAATATTGGGACAGATCTTGTATAAACAACTCTTGTATATACATTTCAGTATTGGGGCTAGCCTGGTCTCTTACAGCTCTTGTGCAGACAACTCTTGTACAGACGTGTCAATATTGGGACTAGTCTGGTCTCTTATAGCTCTTGTATTGACAACTCTTGTGCAGACATTTCAGCAAAATTACTTTGCAATCAGTCGGAATGTTAAATAAAACAATACACATTTTGATTTACAGTATGTAGATATTTAATAAGATATTTTAAATTATTGAATAACCAAAACTGCATTATTAACTGCCGTTATTAAGGCAAGACTGAACTATACGTTTAAACCTAATCTGGCCATGTAAGTTCAAACTCCCATCCTGTATTGACCTCCTACTTTCGTCCGACAATGTCCACGGGCACATTCGGTGTTTGATGACCTGGCTGACAATTGTTTTCATTCGCAGCTAGTATACTGACTCTCACTGTAGCAGTGCTCGTCCGTGGAATCTGGGTGTTCAGAGATTGAGCAAATATCTGAAAGCAATAAAACAGAAATCGATAATAGAAATGAAATCAAACTAATATACGAAATTGAGCCAGAGTCAATAAGTTATCTGACACAAAGCAAATACCATATAATTCCTAAAAAACACTTCTCTCATAATAAATGACTCCTCCCACTCACCCCATCACTTAAAATCCGATTGATTGACATGCAGACTTTGGTTTTCTTGGTAAAGAAAAGCAGAAAAGCATTAAATAATGTCGGATTTAAAAGTTAAATTATGTATTTTTGGTCTCAAATAAATGCCCTCCTTTTCAAAAATGTTACGTCCCCGGGGGGCGTTTATTAGGGATTATCTGATATCAACGATCAGTTATAAAAAGTCAAGCAGATGTCTGCGAAGGAAAATATTATCGCAAAGACAACTTAAGTTACTGAACAAATATTAGTGTTGTACCTATTAATTGATTAATCGTGAAATTGTCAGTAAATGCCTCCGACGTGATCGTCGACAATGAAATATTATTTGCCGACAATATACCGTTACAGTTTTATCGTTGCCCAAGAGTTGTCGTTCTTTATTTGAATCGCTTAACTTAAAATGAAGGTTGATTAGATTAATTAAGTCCGCCAGCCAATCAAATGATGTTAACAAAATAAAACAGGCAAGGTAACCAAAATGTCGGAAGCTGAAAATAAGGAATGGCAGTATCCAGAAGAAATCAGAAGTGTGCGATAATTTGGGTTTAACATAATAAACCAAAATAAGAAAGGAAAATCTGTATATGGAAAACAAATACTGTAAAACATGCAAGATAAAAGGTATGATGGTGTTTAGAAACTGGTTTAAATACTTTTTGTTGAAATATGTTGTCTTCTTTCAAGAATGAACTGATGGTTTAATATCTTTGTATGCCTGTTTTACTGTCTGGTGACTAACAAATATCTTGCAAGTCTCGTAGCGTTATTAGCTTATGAGAAGGCGAGTTGTACATCGTCCGTCGTCTGTCCGTCCATCGTCTGGCCGTTAACTTTTGTCTTTTTAACACGATGGGGCCTTCATTTTTTATCCAATTGTTTTCAAACTACACCAGGTTTTTGATATCAATGAAGGCTCTGATGAGTTCAAAAACCAACCAGTTCGGACCCGTAACACCAGAGTTATGGCCCTTGATTTAGTTAAAATTGCTATAATTTGGCCTCCTGGCCAGATTTCAACAAATCTTGGGCGGGGATGATGAGTGCCAAGCCTAGTTGCGCATGTCATCGCCATCTAACGGTTGAATTTTATGACAACAATAATTCATATAAGAGCCATTTTAGCAAGTAGAGAGTCCACAGGCCCTCTTGGACCTCTTGTTAGTGTTCAAATGTTTATGCAATATTAAATATACATACACTGTCCTTAGGCCCCAAACTAGTTTCTTTTGTCTAGTTAATTTATTAGATATATATCCTGTTATCAATTAATCGTGATTAAAATCGGTAATAGATTGTCTAAGATGACCAATTAATCAATTAAATTGTGTTCAACTCCAATTCCCAACATCAGCAAATATATAAAGATTATTGCAGACGCATTTACAATCTCCGTTTACTTTCACTGTAACAGGAAATGTCAATATTTGCCCATATTGATGTGTAGTTAAGTCATATTGGTTGTGTCATGTATACTCGTTCGTGATTGGTGCAAATTTTATTGAGAAAATTCCCACGATGTCAATACAATTTCATTTAAATGTTTTTGTGAAAATTAAATGTTACAACTTATTTTGTTGACCTTATTTAAAAATGTGAATGCAATAAAAAGGTTACTAGATTTATATGGGATATATGCACTCATTCTTTTGCGTATAAATATTGCGCTCCTAAAGTCGCGTAATATTAAAACATGAAAGAAATCAAGCAAAAATATGATACTGAGCCAGTTGGGAACTGATATAAGAAAGTACATCTGTCTGTCTGAAACTGGGCATTTATCAAATTAAGCACCGGGCTTTCCCTTTTTTTTTTGAGTTACAGGGGAAGTTTTAAATGTAGGTGGTCGGTAACTTTATTAGTTTTCCCTTTTTGTTGTTGTACAGAATTGTTCAAATACATTAATATTCTGTAATGATTTTTGACTAAATTTCATCAAAAACTTGCCCAGTTTATTGCTTTCATAGTGTAGAGAAGTTCAGTTCTGAAGACACATCAAGGATGAAATTTTACCTGAAACGTGACCAGTTTATCACATTCATAGTGTAGAGAAGTTCTATTCTGCAGACATATCAAGACTCAAATCTCCCCTGAAATGTGACCAGTCTGTGTTTCCAGAGTGTAGATCAGTTCGGTTCTGCATATGTATCAAGGCGGAAATCTCACCTGAAACTTGACTAGTCAGTCACTTTCTTAGTGTAGAGCAGTTCTGTTCCGCAGATGTATCAAGGTAAAATCTCACCTGAAACCTGACCAGTCTATCACTTTCATAGTGTAGAGCAGTTCTGTTCTGCAGAGTATCAAGGCTGAAATCTCACCTGAAACCTGACCAGTATATCACTTTCATAGTGTAGAGCAGTTCTGTTCTGCAGAGTATCAAGGCTGAAATCTCACCTGAAACCTGACCAGCCTATCACTTTCATAGTGTAGAGCAGTTTTATTCTGCAGATGTATCAAGGCTGAAACCTGACTAGTCTATCACTTTCATAGTGTAGCGCAGTTCTGTTCTGCAGACGTATCAAGGCTGAAATCTCACCTGAAACCTGACCAGTCTATCACTTTCATAGTGTAGAGCAGTTCTGTTCTGCAGAGTATCAAGGCTGAAATCTCACCTGAAACCTGACCAGCCTATCACTTTCATAGTGTAGAGCAGTTTTATTCTGCAGATGTATCAAGGCTGATATCCCACCTGAAACGTGACCAGTATATCGTTTCCATAGTGTAGAGCAGTTCTGTTCGGCAGACGTATCAAGGCTGAAATCTCACCTGAAACATGACCAGTCTACCGTTTCCATAGTGTAGAGCTGTTCTGTTCTGCATACGTATCGGGGCTGAAATCTCACCTGAAACCTGACCAGTCTATCACTTTCATAGTGTAGAGCAGTTCTGTTCTGCAGATGTATCAAGGCTGAAATCTCACCTGAAACCTGACCAGTCTATCACTTTATAGTGTAGAGCAGTTCTGTTCTACAGACGTATCAACGCTAAAATCTCACCTGAAACCTGACCAGTCTATCACTTTCATAGTGTAGAGCAGTTCTGTTCTGCAGATGTATCAAGGCTGAAATCTCACCTGAAACGTGTCCAGCCTATCGTTTCCATAGTGTAGAGCTGTTCTGTTTAGCAGACGTATCAAGATTGATGATTCAGAGTACACTTCCCTGGGTTGTGGCACAAACGCTGAGTAAGGGCGGCCATCTTTCATCAAACTCAAGGCAAAATGGCTGTTCAGTCCCTGAAATTATCAACCATATTATATTTTTTTGCGGTTTGTTCAATCTTGTGCTTGCAAATCGGCAGGACCTTTCCAAATACATTGTACAAAAACACTCACATGCATAAAAACACAAATTCGATACAATTACAACTTTTGGCTGTTTTAGGATTATAAGGTAAGAAATTGAAAGATGGAATACAATTTTACATATTTGTAGATATCTGTTTATTACAATTCTATTAATATAATTCATTGATTCCCGGCGGCAGTTTCTAAATATGTTATAGCCTCGTTCGAGGGATCAGCGTCTATGCAAGGATCCATTATGGAAACAGAACAAATTACTACACCAAGTAAATATAAACCTTAACCTGCTAGCATGACTATAATAGCCTTTGCGTCCATTGTAAACCCAGATCAGGGTATAATGTCCAGCTGCTGATCAGTCATTTCGCAAAAACACCCCTTTTCACATAAATGGAATGATCTTAATTCAAAGAAAGAACAGTCCATTATATATATATGTAGCAGGTTAAGGGTTAATAAACAGATAATTTCACTGCATTGTTAGCTCACCTGAGTTGAAGGATCAAGTCTTTATATTCAAGGTTAAACACACTTGTTAGATTATTTAAAGAGAAGCACGGCATTATTAGTTTAAACTTAGTTATTATACATCGATTTTAACAAAGCTCTCTGAACTTATTATAATCACTCTCGATGTCTGCCTGGGTAAAACTAGTACTCTCGATGTCTGCCTTGGTAGAACCAGTACTCTCGATGTCTACGTGGGTAGAACCAGTACTCTCGATGTCTGCCTGGGTAGAACCAGTACTCTCGATGTCTGCCTGGGTAGAACCAGTACTCTCGATGTCTACGTGGGTAGAACCAGTACTCTCGATGTCTGCCTGGGTAGAACCAGTACTCTCGATGTCTGCCTGGGTAGAACCAGTACTCTCGATGTCTGCCTGGGTAGAACCAGCACTCTCGATGTCTGCCTGGGTAGAACCAGTACTCTCGATGTCTGCCTGGGTAGAACCAGTACTCTCGATGTCTGCCTGGGTAGAACCAGTACTCTCGATGTCTGCCTGGGTAGAACCAGTACTCTCGATGTCTGCCTGGGTAGAACCAGTACTCTCGATGTCTGCCTGGGTAGAACCAGTACTCTCGATGTCTGCCTGGGTAGAACCATTACTCTCGATGTCTGCCTGGGTAGAACCATTACTCTCGATGTCTGCCTGGGTAGAACCAGTACTCTCGATGTCTGCCTGGGTAGAACCAGTACTCTCGATGTCTGCCTGGGTAGAACCAGTACTCTCGATGTCTGCCTGGGTAGAACCAGTACTCTCGATGTCTGCCTGGGTAGAACCAGTACTCTCGATGTCTGCCTGGGTAGAACCAGTACTCTCGATGTCTGCCTGGGTAGAACCAGTACTCTCGATGTCTGCCTGGGTAGAACCAGTACTCTCAATGTCTGATTTTAACGAAGCTCTCTGAACTTATTATAATCACTCTCAATGTCTGCCTGAGTAAAACCAGTACTCTCAATGTCTGCCTGGGTAAAACCAGTACTAATCAGATGCAGATAAAGTGTCTTGCTCAGGAGCACAACACATATTGTCATGGCGGGGATCGAACCCACAATAATTTGATCCTGGGTCCAACACTCAACCACTAAACCAAAGCGCTCCACGGCAATCTTGATATTTTTTTAAAACTCGCGTTATCTTATTAGTTTTCAATATAACATGCATCAGTAATTCCTCTGCCTCTAGCGGGATTTGCAATGGTTGTATTCTGGCAATGAAATAATAGATCAGGTAGGTAACTAGTCTAGAAAGAAAAAGGATTATTGGGAGAGAAATTGTTTATTTAAACATGATTGTAATGGTAACTATAAGAATCTTTCATGGGTATCTGGTGAAGATCGGGAATTCCAACACAAGGTATAATTGGTTTTATCGGAACCGAGGCTCTGCCGAGGTTCTTATTAAAACGGTTATACCGAGTGTTGGAATTTCACTATCTGAACTGGTTACCCATGATAGATTGTTTTTCTTGCATATCATTTACATTTTGCGCATTTACATCGCAACTACTAATGTTTTCCATGTTTATTTACACAAACACGTCATGCAGCTGTCATTGTTGATATCAGCGCTTGACTTTTATCTTCCCCCATATGTAAGATCAGGCTTTCCATCACCCATGTAAAATGTGGATAACCTTATCCGGTATGTAAGAAAATATAATATATAATATCAGGGAAATAAATGATCAATTAAGGGATAATTCATCAAGATGGTGTGCTACTGCTACATAGTAAAATCAAAAATCTCGGTAATAATTTGAGATTTCAAAAGTCGTACCTGGTCATAATCTCTAGCATACATGAAGGAGATGCTCCCTGGGCCAGTTATTGTTATAGCTGTACCTTCTGTCATGTTTGGGTGTATGAAAGCATTGTATGTTGGCGAGTTGAATACCGGATAGTTGTCGTCAATGTCCAGCACTCTGATGATCACTAAGGCTGTCGCAGTTATTTGCCCATGATTTTGGGAATGGTCAATTTCCGTTGCCTGTCAATTGTAAGAGTTATTTGCCCGTGATTTTGGGAATGGTCAATCTGTGTTACCTGTCAGTGGTAGAGTTATTTGCCCTTGATTTTGTCAACCTGGGTTGCCTGTCAATAATGTGTTATTTGCTGCTGATTTTGAGAATGGTCAACCTTGGTTGCTTGTCAATAATAGGGTTATTTGCTCCTGATTTTGAGAATGGTCTACCTCGGTTGCCTGTCAATAATAGGGTTATTTGCCACTGATTTTGAGAATGGTCAACCTCGGTTGCTTGTCAATAATAGGGTTATTTGCTCCTGATTTTGAGAATGGTCTACCTCGTTTGCCTGTCAATAATAGGGTTATTTGCCGTTGATTTTGAGAATGGTCTACCTCTGTTGCCTGTCAATAATAGGGTTATTTGCTCCTGATTTTGAGAATGGTCAACCTCTGTTGCTTGTCAATAATAGGGTTATTTGCTCCTGATTTTGAGAATGGTCAACCTCAGTTGCCTGTCAATAATAGGGTTATTTGCTCCTGATTTTAAGAATGGTCAACCTCGGTTGCTTGTCAATAATATGGTTATTTGCTCCTGATTTTGAGAATGGTCAACCTCGGTTGCCTGTCAATAATAGGGTTATTTGCTCCTGATTTTGAGAATGGTCTACCTCAGTTGCCTGTCAATAATAGGGTTATTTGCTCCTGATTTTGAGAATGGTATACCTCAGTTGCCTGTCAATAATAGGGTTATTTGCCATTGATTTTGAGAATGGTCAACCTCGGTTGCCTGTCAATAATAGGGTTATTTGCTCCTGATTTTGAGAATGGTCAACCTCAGTTGCCTGTCAATAATAGGGTTATTTGCTCCTGATTTTGAGAATGGTATACCTCAGTTGCCTGTCAATAATAGGGTTATTTGCCATTGATTTTGAGAATGGTCTACCTGGGTTGCCTGTCAATAATAGGGTTATTTGCTCCTGATTTTTGAGAATGGTCAACCTCGGTTGCTTGTCAATAATAGGCTTATTTGCTCCTGATTGTGAGAATGGTCAACCTCGGTTGCCTGTCATTAATAGGGTTATTTGCTCCTGATTTTGAGAATGGTCAACCTCGGTTGCTTGTCAATAATAGGGTTATTTGCTCCTGATTTTATGAATGGTCAACCTCGGTTGCCTGTCAATAATAGGGTTATTTGCTCCTGATTTTGAGAATGGTCAACCTCGATTGCCTGTCAATAATAGGGTTATTTGCTCCTGATTTTGAGAATGGTCAACCTCGGTTGCCTGTCAATAATATGGTTATTTGCTCCTGATTTTGAGAATGGTCAACCTCGGTTGCTTGTCAATAATATGGTTATTTGCTCCTGATTTTGAGAATGGTCAACCTCGGTTGCCTGTCAATAATATGGTTATTTGCTCCTGATTTTGAGAATGGTAAACCTCGGTTGCCTGTCAATAATATGGTTATTTGCTCCTGATTTTGAGAATGGTCTACCTCTGTTGCCTGTCAATAATAGGGTTATTTGCTCCTGATTTTGAGAATGGTCAACCTCGGTTGCTTGTCAATAATAGGGTTATTTGCTCCTGATTTTGAGAATGGTCAACCTCAGTTGCCTGTCAATAATAGGGTTATTTGCTCCTGATTTTAAGAATGGTCAACCTCGGTTGCTTGTCAATAATATGGTTATTTGCTCCTGATTTTGAGAATGGTCAACCTCGGTTGCCTGTCAATAATAGGGTTATTTGCTCCTGATTTTGAGAATGGTCTACCTCAGTTGCCTGTCAATAATAGGGTTATTTGCTCCTGATTTTGAGAATGGTATACCTCAGTTGCCTGTCAATAATAGGGTTATTTGCTCCTGATTTTAAGAATGGTCAACCTTGGTTGCTTGTCAATAATATGGTTATTTGCTCCTGATTTTGAGAATGGTCAACCTCGGTTGCCTGTCAATAATAGGGTTATTTGCTCCTGATTTTGAGAATGGTCTACCTCAGTTGCCTGTCAATAATAGGGTTATTTGCTCCTGATTTTGAGAATGGTATACCTCAGTTGCCTGTCAATAATAGGGTTATTTGCCATTGATTTTGAGAATGGTCAACCTCGGTTGCCTGACAATAATAGGGTTATTTGCTCCTGATTTTGAGAATGGTCAACCTCAGTTGCCTGTCAATAATAGGGTTATTTGCTCCTGATTTTGAGAATGGTATACCTCAGTTGCCTGTCAATAATAGGGTTATTTGCCATTGATTTTGAGAATGGTCTACCTCGGTTGCCTGTCAATAATAGGGTTATTTGCTCCTGATTTTTGAGAATGGTCAACCTCGGTTGCTTGTCAATAATAGGCTTATTTGCTCCTGATTGTGAGAATGGTCAACCTCGGTTGCCTGTCATTAATAGGGTTATTTGCTCCTGATTTTGAGAATGGTCAACCTCGGTTGCTTGTCAATAATAGGGTTATTTGCTCCTGATTTTGAGAATGGTCAACCTCGGTTGCCTGTCAATAATAGGGTTATTTGCTCCTGATTTTGAGAATGGTCAATCTCGATTGCCTGTCAATAATAGGGTTATTTGCTCCTTATTTTGAGAATGGTCAACCTCGGTTGCCTGTCAATAATATGGTTATTTGCTCCTGATTTTGAGAATGGTCAACCTCGGTTGCTTGTCAATAATATGGTTATTTGCTCCTGATTTTGAGAATGGTCAACCTCGGTTGCCTGTCAATAATATGGTTATTTGCTCCTGATTTTGAGAATGGTAAACCTCGGTTGCCTGTCAATAATATGGTTATTTGCTCCTGATTTTGAGAATGGTCAACCTCGGTTGCTTGTCAATAATAGGGTTATTTGCTCCTGATTTTGAGAATGGTCAACCTTGGTTGCATGTCAGTAATAGAGTTATTTGCCGATGATTTTGGGAATAATCAACGTCCATTGCCTGTCAATAACAGAGTTATGTGCTAAAATAGTAACAGAAAACATTACATTTTAATATAATGGATCAAATTTATGTAGGACAGTTAGCACCAGACAGAAACAATAAAATATTACTATGTTTTTTAATCCTGGCAAAATTATCCATCTGTCACACTTTCCGTTTATGGAGTGTTACTCCAAGTATTTCAGGGTATCTTCATGAATTTGGTCAAACATATCAACCTAGTGGTCTTGAATTTTGATATTATATAGAACTTACTTATATGTGTAAAGATTAGTGGAACCAGACCAGTTGGTGCAGTTTATAACTACATCAGTGGACCTATAAAAGATCCAATTTGTAGAGATTTCACTTTAAAACATTTCTTTGTCATTGCAGATACTGTTTAATAATTGTTTTATAATATAAATATGTGTATTGGACATATATTTTAACACTTCTTACTTGTGACTGAAATAGTCTTTGCTAAATATCAGTGAATTAAACTGAATTGGATTTTATAGTCGCACCAACAGCTAAGGTCATATGGCGACTTTCCAGCTTCCACTGGTGGAGGAAGACCCCAGGTGCCCCTCCGGACAATTTTCGTGCACAGGCGCGCACCTGGGTAGAACCACTGATGTTCCGCAAGCCAGCTGGATAGCTTCCTCACATAAAGATTCCTAAAAAACAACAATACAAAAACATGGTGCTAAGCAAAACCAAAATAAATCTGGGGCTCTTTGATATGTGAAAACAAATTTATATTACCGTAACGTTTATAGGGTAGACTCCACCTCTCTTTCTAAGGTCAGGGTCCTCACTGTCTAAAATAGATCTTGTGTAAATCTTGCCTGTGGTAGGGTCTAAATAAAACTTGCTGGTCTCACCTGTATGTATAAATACAATAATTAAAGTATAAATAAGCAAGTGATATGGTTGCTGTGTCAGCTTTTCGAAGAAAAAAGCAGAAAAATGCCATATTCTGCCTTGTGAGCACTTTCATTTATTATTTGAACTTTACCAAACTTGCACAGATTGTTAATATCAATTAAAGCTCGGATAAGTTTGAAACAAGCCAAATGGGATTAGTAACAGCAGAGTTATGGCCCTTGTTTTTCTGAAAAAAAGCTATATTCTGCCTTGTGAACACTCTGGCACCTTCATTTATTATATGATCTTTACCAAACTTACAAAGATTGTTAATATCAATGTAAGCTCAGACAAGTTTGAAAACCAGCCAAATCATATTAGTAACACCAGAGTTACGGCCCTTGATTTAGTTATAAATGCTGTATTTTGCCTCATTATAACAATAGGGCTTTCATTTGGCCAGATTTTAATGAAACTTTGCAGAGATGATCAGTACCAAATATAATTATGTATATCGTCACTGTATTCCAGTTGAATAATGTTTGACAGAATATGGCCCTTTAAAGGTTTTAATACACACACTTTGTCCGGACATTTTTCCTCAACCCCTAGCCGGATTTCAGCGAAACTTTGCAAGGATGATCAGTACCAGGCCTAGTGGTGCATATCATCACTATGTACCACTTGAATGATTTTTGGCTGAGTTATGGCCCTTTAAAGGTTTTGCTACACAAACTTTATGGGCTATTTCTCTTGCACCTTTAACTGGATTTCTACGAAACTTTGCAGGGATGATCAGTACCAGGCCTAGTTATGCATGTTATCGCCGTATTTTGGTTGAAGATTTTTGTCTGAGTTATGGCCTTTAAAGGTTTAATGTACAAATTGTGTACGGACTATGTTCTCCTTAACCCCTGACCGGATTTCAGTGAAACTTTGCAGGGAGGATCAGTACCAGGCATAGTTGTGCATATCATCTCCGTGTTCCGGTTGAATTATTTTTGCGGAGTTATAGCCCTTAAAGGTTTTTATACACAAACTTTATCCAGACTAGTCTCTTTTGAACTCCTGGCCATATTTGAACGAATTTTGGCAGGGATGAAGAGTTCCAAGCCTAGTTGCGCCTATCATCCTGTGTTCTGGTTGAATGAGTTATGGCCTAATATACACAAACTTTATCCAGACAATTTTTCCTGAACCTCTGGCTGGATTTCAGTGAAACTTGGCAGAATGATCAGTACCAAGCCTAGTTGCACATGTTGTTGTCGTGTTCCCCATCAAAGATTCCATATAGCCAGTAGAGCGCTACAGGCCCTCTTCGGCCTCTTGTTCATCCGATCTTTGCCAAACTTTACCAGGTTGTTAATATCAATGAAAGCTTGGATAAATTTTCAAACCAGCCAAATCGGATTGGTAATACAAGAGTTATGACCATTGATTTAGTTAAAAACGCTGTGTAACCATATAAACACTGGGCATGAAGAAACGGATACAACCATCCAACCAGCGTCGGTCTTGGGGTCCATCCCCTCCCCTGGGGACATAGCCCTGGGTCATAACTTCGAAACATTGATATCTCCACCCTATAACCATATACAGCTCAAGGTGATCTATTGGAAGTTTAAATCCATTACGTAAAGTAGTTTTCGAAATACAAGCTTACATACAAAACTTTAACCAAATTTTCTGAGTAAAAAAGGGGCCTTAATTTTGGTAAAACTAAAAGGATGAGTTAGAACCTGGGTCTATGATGTTATCTAATGATGCTGAATACATATGTGAAATTTCAATCCATGATGTCAAAGATACAAGCTTACATTCAGAACTTGAACCAGACGCAGACGATGCAGATGATGATCAATTGATGACAATAGCTCTTCTTTTTTCTTCGAAAAAAATCGAGCTAAGAATGATAAAACTGTTTCTTACTACTTATACAACTGTTTCATATTGTTCTATACCATTTATAAATATCTTTCATATTACTTATAAACTGTTACATAACACAAAACCTTCATACTGCTTATAAAGTGTTTTTTTCATACTCCGTATAAACCATTTTATTCCACTTATACAACTGTTTCATACCACTTTCAAAACTGTAAGTGATGTTGTTTGGAATATCCCTATCTCCGTCCAAAGCCATAACTTGCATCACAAAGGTATTCTGGAATGAAACATTTCTAAAAGTTTAGAAAAATGATCATTGGAACAATATTAAATAAAAAAACAACAGTGAAATCAGCATTATGATTTTTAATTAACTCCCATGGTAATACAGTACTTCTCAGGGATTCTGCCTCTGCATTATGATCTTTAATTAACTGCTGTGATAATACAGTACTTCTCAGTGATTCTGCCTCTGCATTATGATCTTTAATTAACTCCCATGGTAATACAGTACTTCCCAGTGACTCAGATACACAAAGCGCTTATTAACCAAGACAGTCGATTATCAAAACAAGTAGGAATGCATTATTGGACTGTTTTAAAGGAAGACAAATATCAAGGAATGTGACTTTAATAAAGATTATTTAGATTTGTGAGCAACAAAGATTTCATTTGTGAGATAGGGTTGTATAAGATACTTGTTTGATTTACAGGACTGATGTATGAATTCCTAAAGTTACAGATGCCATACTGAAATGGTAATAACGTGAATATGAATGAGTCACGGTTGAAGTAGTTTCAATTGGACAATCATCCAAAAAAATGGTAAAAAAGCCATAAATTGATTGCATAAAATAACACCTTTTTATCCAGCTTTGATACATGTTACATCCATAAATACGTCTTCCTAATTATATTTCATAAAAAAATAGTTGTCTGGAGCGGAATTTTGATCCTGGAGCGTGTGCTCTTATTAGCTGTTCAATACCGTAAGATAACCACAGTGCAACCGATAATTGGTGATACTTTGTTTAACTGTAGCATTCTTAACACAAAATAGGCATTATAAATAACAAGCTTGTGCTCACAAACTTATTAAAGAAACTAACCCGCCAAATAACGGCAAAAATTAAATTAACAAAAACGTTTATCAAAATTCTGTCCAGGTGTTCAGGTCATATAATAATGTATATGTGCTGATTAAAAGTATAGGTTTAGAACAGGTTCTTAAAATACCCGTGATTGAATATGCGTAAAGTGGATTATGAGCTGGTAACCCAGTTTTGGGGTTCGGCCTGATTGGTTAAAGCCGTTCATATTGTGTCTATAGAGTTTGGATTCTCAAAATGTGTAAAGTTATGTATATATACCTCATCTGTAGGTTTAGAAACAGTGTACATATGTTGTAAAATTTGGCTGTTGTTGGCAGGATAGTTACTTTAATATCAGTACTAAATGAAAAACCAAGAGAGTTTTATTAGAGATGGAATCATTCAAGATAAATGTACAATCATGTGAGACATGATGGACTATATACTGTTACACCTTGAGAGGTGCTTTCAATAATGTAAAGATTTTTCTACTAAATGGACTAAATATACCATGTTCTTAAAAAGTCCCTATAGCTCAGTGGTTAGATTGCCTGACTTTAAATATATCGGGAGTCAGAAGGTTGTGTGTTAATGTCCCAAAAGCAACAAACACTGTTTTTTCCTGAAAATGTCAGTGCTGCCCGAACAAATTACAAAAAACAAGGATACGCATACAAAGATTCATGCGATTTAAGTATAAGACCAGTCTGTCGATAAATGTGAAAGGGTCCTTAATTGTGTTGAACCCAATAAAAGAAGTAACAGTAGCATATGTAATTTGATTTCATTGAATACTTACAATGGGTGCTTCCTCTAGTATAGAAGCATCATAGGGTAAGTTGATGAAGAAAGGTGGCCTGTTCTGAAGGTCCTGTATCCGGATTATCAGTACGGCGGAACTGGAAAAAATTATTCCACCATCCCTTCCACCATCCTAAAGTGTTCATAAGAGTAAATAAGTAAGTAGCTGAAAAAAATAGGGTAGGTAGGTAGGCATTTTATTTTTATTTTATTTTTTGGCGAAGTTAATTTAAAGGGAATGTAGCGACACAGCCAAACAAGCTCTGTTATTGAGAGTTCTGAAAAACTTGGAAAAAGGTGAAAGAATTATCAAAATCGGATGATAAACAAAAAAGATATGACCATTTAAAGGTTGTTCTAAAACGAATATTGGAGCCGCCATTTTTAGAACTATGATGTGATAGTTCCATATTACCATATATGGAATATTGATAAATATCATTTAAAATGAAGAAAATCACTGCAAATGAACGGGGTTTTTTACTGGTCATAGGAAGCATTATTGCCATTAAGTATTAGATATTTTTCATAAAGTTGCTGTCATTTTTTCCCCTATAAATCAGTAAATTTTCATATTTATAAATATTCCATATATTGTCATTTAGAACCGTGATGTCATAGCTCTCAAAATGGCCGCTTCCATATCCGTTTTAACAGAAACTTCAAATGATCATATCTTCTTTGTTTATTATCCAATTTTGATAATTCTTTCACTTTTATTCTTTTTCTTCAGAACTCTCAATTATAAAGATGGTTTGGCTGTGGCGCTACATTCCCTTTAAGGTGGCGATGAGCTTTGATGAATGGGAAAATGTGGTATTTTAAAAACTACAATATATAACAAATGAAATTGTGTATGTGTTATTGTTTCCCAAAAGGCATGGCAACAACTAGCTTTTTTCCCAATCACTTGCAATTATTGCAAAGGGGTAAAACCGTTTAATTTATTTTTCGCAAATCCAGAATAGGTTTGGTTCCAACAGCAGGACAATAAGCACATGAGTCGGCCGTGATTGCTTGAACATAATTATTTTAAAACAAAAAAAATCAAAATATTTTTTTTCTTTTTTTTTTTTTTTTAGAGTCGGGGGTGTTTTCAGAGGGTCGGTCGGGTTACAGTAAACTCAGGTATAATTTTATTTGGCCTTATTATAAATGATTACTTTGTTACTTTGTTTTTTCATTGGTTGATGCTGCATTACGCAAAGTTCAATAGTTACGATAATTAACTTGTGATGATGTCTAGAAGCAAAGCATTTAACACATTTAAAAAAAAAAAAGATTATAACTTTACTTTTATAAATACTGAAAAGGAGATCCCTTTTGAAGCAACAAACACAAACAAGAGAAATAAGTAGCAGACTCGGTTTTATTGAATCTGTTCATGAGAGGTAATGTAAAGTGCAACACCTCCCACACCTCCTAGCACCGGCTTAAGCGATATTCTACTTTAAAGCCACAAAGATTGGGCTTGATGATCCCAAAGGACCAGTAAGTAATAACACTACTGATTTGTAGTCGGGGCGACTTTTTACGGCCGCCACACAGCACTAAACAAAGCTAGTGTGAATGTCAATAAATACTGAAAAGAGGATCCCTTGGAAGCAACAAACATAGCAGACTCGGTTTTATTGAGTCTGTTCATGAGAGGTAATATAAAGTGCAACACCAGTGGACCAGTAAGTTATAACACTACTGATCTGTAGTCGGGCCACACAAAACTGTTTTCTTTGTTCTGTACAATGTTCAAGCTTCACGAACAAATTCTTTTAACCCTGCAATCATGAGTGTGATTGCGGGTAAAAGTAGACTAATACTGCATACATGTACCGTATAATTGGCCCTCAATCAGGTATTAGGGTGATATGTAAAATGTCAAAATAAAAACATTGGAAACCAAAAGTCGAGGTAGGGTTGCTGGACAGCTAGATAAGCACTAGACACAGGAGGACACCATATTGCTGTCCTAGGTCTGCTTTCTAAACTGCATTGTTTTAGTTTCAGTTTTTCATAAGCTCAGTTTCTTAATCCTATATACACTCTTCATTCTTAGAACACAGGTGCCATTGTTTACCATGTTTCAGCCAAAGGTTTTAAACCAGGTTTTCCTTAGGAAAAATTTGGTTATTAAGTTGGCGAATGTTGTTTGGAGGGTGGGCGGCAACAAACTCATGGTTTCCGCTCATTAAATTTTGTTATGAATGAGGTATTGCGACGAAACTCGCTGTGTAGGTAGCTTATATGGAAAGAAAGGTTGGGATTGCAATTGAATTCACTGGGGTCAAGGTCAAGTAAGTTGTTACTAAAAATAGAAAAATGGGTTTCCAACTAATAACTTTTGTTAGGAGTGAGATATTGTGACAAATGTGTTGTGTAGGTAGCTTATATGGAAAGGAAGCTTGGGGTTTCATTTGAGGTCATTATGAGGTCAAGGTGACTTACTAAAATAGAAAAAAGGTTTTCACTCAATAACTTTTGATAGGAGTGAGGTATTGCGACAAAACTTGCTGTGTAGGTAACTTATATGAAAAGGAAGCTTGGGATTGAAATTGAGTTCACTGAGGTCAAGGTCACTGTTACTAAAAATAGTTTGTATGGTGTGTTACATCATTTTTAACACATTTAATGTTATATACGATGGTCAGTTTTTTGTGGTGGAGGCAGACCAACCACTTTTCCTGGGTAGAACCAGTACTGTACGCCTCCCGCCATCCGTAAGAATCGACACTTTCTCACTTACAGGTCGAGCTCACAGTTGGATTCAAACCCGCAGCGGTGAGAGGCGAAGGTTTACAATGCAACGTCATTAACCATTCGGCCATGGAAAAATAAATGGTTTCCGCTCAATAACTTTTGTTATGAATGAGATATTCCGACAGAACTTGCTGTGTATGTAAATTATACAGAAAGGCAGTTTGGGGTTGCATTTGAGGTCAGTGGAGTCAAGGTGAAGGTCGGCATAACAAAAAGTAGAAAAATAGTTTCCGGGCAGTAATTCACGTTACGACTGAAATATTGGAATAAAACGTTGCTCACATGACAAGGAAGCTTTGTATTTCATTTTATGTCAGGTCATTTTACTAAAAACAAAAAAACAGTTTAGATTACGGATCAGAAGTTATGATGAAAACGAATACTAGTTTTAATTCAGTTTAATCAATATCTTTAGTACAGATGAGAAATTAGAATGAAAATGAAGATCAAGTTCAATGTTTCTAAAATAGAAAAATACTTTTGATCACTCACTTAAAAATGGGATATTTGGAAGAAACGTGGTGTGTAGATAGCTGTAAATGGATGAGGTATTTTGCTGTGTATTTAGTTATATACCTTTAGCTTTTTATATCATTGTCTTTGCCTTGCTTCAACATTTGCAGTGTCCATTGCTGAATTATCATATACTGTACACTGTTTATTTCACTTACTAGAACTTCAACAACTTGATTTATGTAATTTGCTTTTTTTTGTAGAGAATTTTTTTTTTTATATTCTGTTCAGCTGTAATACCATCTCATTTGGAAAAGATTTCTCTATTGATTAGTAGTTTACGGCAGCTTACCGTAGCAATGACGTTATACAGGTAATCGTTGTATACGTCGGCATCTAATGGCTGATTGACCCTTACCTCCCCACTGTTTGCATTTATACGGAATGCATTTATATAGCCTGTCGGCATACCTTGTTCAGAAGGCTGAAATATAAAACATATTACCAACATTTCGTTCTATGTTTATTAGTCTAGTGTAGTCTAAAACTTTTTCACCTCCCACCGCTGCGGGTTCGAATCCCACTGGGAACTCGACTTGTCAAGTGAGAAAATGTTGATTGATGGCGGGAGGTATACAGTACTGGTCTACCCAGAAAATAAGGTGTGGTCTGTCTCCTAACATGTGCTAACAAGAGGCCCAAGAGGGCCTGTATCGCTCTACTGACTATATGGTGTCCATGGAGGGGTGGGGTGGGGTGGAGTTAGGGGGATAGAAGGATTGTGTGTCAGATATGGCAGTATCAAACTAGTTTTTTATAAAGTGTCTTCAATTACCAAGATATAGGGGGAGGGATGTATTTGGCTCAAGTTTGGCTAGCTTTAAAGGGACACATGGCAATATTTAAGTGTTTAAGTCTTTACAATTAGCCTCTCGATTTATTTATCCAGTATCAGTTTGACTTTAAATTTTCTTGCATATATTTAAATGCAATTTTAAGTTTTCAGCTTTTCTTCGTTATTCTATCATATATTTGAATATAGTATTGGTAAAATGTACTCAGCAGTTAGTAATATGAAAACAATTTACTTTATACTTTTCTTATAATTAATAATAATAACTGAACAAATGCAATTTATGTAGAAAAACTAAAGTGACGCCGCGAGTTTTTAACAAATCAAGATTGCCGTGTGTCCCTTTAAAACAATGCCATTTTCTTCCATGTAACCACTCTAGCACCTTCATTTATTATTTGATCTTTACCAAACTTTCACAGATTGTTAATATCAACGAAAGCTCGGACAAGTTCCAGCGAGATCGGACTAGTAACACCAGCGTTATGGCCCTTGATTTAGTTAAAAATGGTGTATGTTGCCTCGTTAAGATGATTGGGCTTTCATTTTTCATCCGATCTTTGCCAAACTTTACCAGGTTGCTAATATCAATGAAAACTTGGACAGTTTTCGAAAACCAGCCAAATTGGATTAGTAGTACCAGAGTTGTGGCCCTTGATTTAATTAAAAATGCTGTATTTTGCCTCAAGACGATAGGGCCCCATTTTGGCAGGATTTCAACGAAAGTTTGCAGGGATGATCAGTATCAACCCGAGTTGTGCATATCATCACCGTGTTCCAGCTGTAAGCTTTTATGGCCCTTTATAGGTTTTAATCCACAAACTTTGTCGGGACTAGTTTTCCTGAACCCCTGGCCGGAGTTCAGCGAAACTTGGCAAGGTTGATAAAGTTGTGCATACCGGCGCCGTGTTCCAGTTGAATGATTTTTGGCAGAGTTATGGCCCTTTAAGGGTTTTAATGTACAAACTTTGTCGAGATTAATCTCTTCTGAACTCATGGCCGGATTTCAGCGAAACTTGTTAGGAATGATCAGTGTCAGGCCTAGTTGTGCATGTCATCGCTGTGTTATGGTTGAAAGATATTTGGCAGAGTTATGACACTTTAAAGGTTTTAGTACACAAACTTTGTCCGGACTAATTCTCCTGAACCTCGGGCCTGATTTCAATGAAACTTTGCAGGGATGATCAGTACCAAGCCTAGCTGCTCATATCATCACCATGTTCCGGTTGAATGATTTTGGCCTCTTATGCACTTGGCAGGAATGATCAGTAACAAGCCTAGTTGCTCATATTAATGTTGTGTTTCCCACCAAAGACTCCATATAGCAAGTAGAGCCATACAGGCCCTCTTGGGCCTCTTGTTTAAGTTTGTCTATATATGTCTATGTAAAATATGTGACCCTGGGGACAGGGCCAAATTTGACTCCAGGGTCACCATTTGAACAAACTTGGTAGAGGATCATAAGATGAATGTAAATACAAAATACTAAACCTTTGACGCTTGTAGTTTGAGAGAAGAAGGTTTTTAGTTCTTCCCTATATATAAGTCTATGTAAAACTGTGACACCTGGGGCGGGGCCAAATTTGACCCCAGTGTCACCATTTGAACAAACATAGTAGAGGATGCATAAGCTGATAATAACTAAAAAGTATTATATCTTTATCTCTTGCAGTTTCAGAGAAGAAGCTTGTTGAAGTTCTTCCCTATAACTCTATGTAAAACTGATCTAACAAGGCCCCCTAAGCTCCATATTAAAGTAAATAATACCAAGATTTCTTTTTAGATTATTTTTTTTTTAAAATTGAACCCATGAACCAAGGTTTCTTATGATTTTTTTTTTTAAAATGCCTCCAGTGAGATTTGAACACAAGACCCCTGGGGTTTCCAGTGTACATCATAAAATATTGAAAATGGGCCATAACTCCGATGTCACTGGTTCGATCTGGCTGGTTTTCAAACTCGTCCGAGCTTTCATTGATACCAACAATCTGGCCAAGTTTGGGAAAGTGCGAATACAAAATGAAGGTGCTTCGCAAGGCTGAAAATGGTATTTTTCAATAATGTAAGGTTTTCGAACTTGTCCGAGCATTCATTGATATCTGTTAAAGTTTGGTAAAGATCGGATGAAAAATGAAGGCCCTATTGTCATGGGTTACATGCCCTTTGTGCTTGACTATGAAGGGTTAGCATTGTCGAAAATATTTTTATTCCAAATGGGTTCCTGTAGCATATCAAATTGAATGCCAATGCAAGAGGAGTGCACTGAAGCAAAAAAAAAATGGCACTACTTAAAAGGTGGGTGACTAATTATGTGATGGCTTGCCATCGACTTGTTCTAGGTCTGATTTAGAAAAATTTAGACTGGCCTTGTACAAGTTAATGTAATCAACTGATTGAATATTTTAAAGTTCTCCGGCCATGTTTTGTTCCATGAACATGTTTATGTTTATTTAAATCGAAATCAATACGCAACAATACATAATTATTTACAATTCACACATTGCAATATCTGTGAAAAGCGAGAATAAGATTTTATTTGATGACACAGAAAACTTTGAACAGGTAAATTAATCCACAGGTAAAAGTATTTATCAGTTATCTGGCAATAGATGTGCAGCTATACAATTCAGATTTACCTCATTTCCCCGTGCAGTCACGCAGAGGTAAAAGTAATATCTACATGTACGTCATGCAAATAATACTTATGTTTACATACAACTTACTAGCAGTTTTATATGTTTCGCTCTGGGACTATCAAGAAATGTTTATATGATGTTTAAGGGTTAAATTTGTTAATTGATAATACAGCAAAAAGAGTGGCCATTCATCTTTATGATGAGTTATGCCTCTGTAAAAATACTTTATTTTGGGTTTTGAAGATATAAACTTATTATCGCTAAACTGGTTTCAGTAAACTATCTGTTACAGGGTTTATGTTCATGATCTGTTTGGAGGTGTTCCAATACCTACTGATTTTGTATTATAAGGTCAGAGTTCAAGGTCGCTGAGCTATACCCGACCTTGGAAACATTTTGGCACACCATTATCATATAACTTCAAAAGTATGATTCATTTCAGATTGCATGATGTTCACATACCAGCTGACTTTTAGTTAATTACTTTGAAGGTCAAGGTCATAGTGATTAAATTTGACCTTAAAAGTTTGCTGAGAGTAATTTGATTAACATTTAAAATTATAAATCGGTAGAGAAAAAGTAACAACTTACTTTCATAGAATATGTGACCACACCACCGGTACCAGAGTCAGGATCTGTAGCCTTTACCTCAGTAACCAAGGTGCCTATTAATGCATCCTACAATAAAACAGCTTTAACATATATAAACTTTATAATCCCCTAGTTTACAAATGCATGTATAAGTTTTAAATTTTATCATGTTGATTTGTATAGTTCTGCCGAGAAATAGGGTGCCTGAGATAAAATCTTATCTCTGCAGTTACCTCTGTTGATGACGTCAGCACCTCTTTTGATGACGTCAGTGTATATCTGATGACATCTGGGTATTTTTGAACGGAAAGAAATGGGGAAAAAGGTAAATTAAATTATTTTAAACGATCAACATGATAAATATAATATCATGTTAGTGCCTGATCTCATCCAGTTTATCAGGTTCGGCATGAAAAAAATGAAACCTTCGGCACAGCCTCGGGCTTCATTTTTTCTCAGCCTCACCTGAGACTGGATGAGATCAGGCACTAACATGATATTCTCTATCACTTGATCAAAGAAGGTCATATTACACTGCAAACTGTTGAACCATGTTATACAGGAGCTGTTGGATGAAAGCGTGCTCAACTTTTCGAGCCTTGTCTATTTATTGGGCAACTGAATTGAAAAGGGGGCATTATTCTGTAAAATTCATAACCGAGTTATGGCACTTGTTTGTATGAGTTCCTCTTAGGATAGTGAATACATGTGGTAAAATTTCATAGAATTCTGTCAAGCAGTTTCTGAGATTTGAGCTTACCGAAAAAGGTTAATGAGTCAAACTAAACTGCCTATTTATGCAGTTTCTTAACAGTTTCTAAGCAGTTCATGTTTTAGCAGTTTTGTAACAGTTTCAGGCAGTTCATGTTTTAGCAGTTTTGTAACAGTTTCAGGCAGTTCATGTTTTAGCAGTTTTCATAAACTGCTTAGGAACTGCTTCTGAAAGAGCCTAAGCAGTTTACTAAACTGTTAAGACTCCAAGCAGTTCTATACAAGAACTAACATACTTGTAAGCAGTTTTCATAGCAGTTTCTTACCAGTTCAAAGTTTCATATATTTTTTATATATGTCACTTTTTGTGGACCAGCAAATATAATAGCAGTATGTATACGGATCAAGTTATTATAGTTATACAAAAACACATAGAAAACATAGAAACCTGTGAAGTACTTAATATACATTTTAATTAAAGACAATGATCAGAATATGCATGCAATAAATATAATATGAGTTTTATTCAGTATAACACCACCCGTGTAAACTTAATTATACCAGATATAACGCCTTGTGAAAATTACGTGACGTCACAGTTTAGAGAGACCGTCACATCATACATGGGCACGATTTCAACAAGCAGAAGAAACAACATCGTATTTTAGAGCGTACACTTGACATATGTCATGCGTATAAACAATGTAACAAGTAGATATATATTCTTCCACGAAACAGGAACTCATTAATTCATTTTTAGAAGGAGGAAATTGTATGCTGAAAACGATGTCATCAGTTTTCGCGAATGTACGGCGATCATATATGCAGACATTTAGCGATAGGAAACAGCTCATTACAATTAATTACATGCATACTTATATGATTAAACAATTTGTGTAGACTGTTTGGTTTATAAGCAAAAATCTAGAGGTTTTAGAACGGCAACTTGAGTTGCTTTGAAAAGCAGACGGCCGTTTCCGGTCAAAACAAAACAGATTTTGAATGAGATACTTTGTAAAGCAAAGAAGTAATTTGCTTGAGATAATTTGTAAAACAAAGAAGTGTATCCATATGGTCATGTTTTAATCAGGATTTTCAAGAAAATGATTTGGTACAGTTTCAAAGTATGCATGCATGCCATTTTGCTGATGACGTTCAACTCTGTCTTTCTAAAAGTCAATGTCTACAATTAATTGAGTTATATATATATATTAAGCTTATGCGATAGGGCGTTGTGTGTCGTCTATTCCCCATGTATCGTTTGCAGTCCTCTTGTTATTACTGGTATCTGCAGGCCATGTCTGTGTATAAAAGTGGCATTTGTGTTTTAATGGCACACTGACCAGCCATTTTGTATGCATTTCAGAGAGTAAAACTATGCCGCACACCTGTGTGCTATTGTCGCTCACCTTGCTCACATCGCTAACCTTGCTCACATCGCTCGCGTGCTTTTTAACATACAAATTAGGTAGTTCTCACCTTGCTACCCTTGCTAACATTGCTCATCTCGCTCACGTGAGATCTACCTAATTTACATGTTAAAATGGATGCGAGCATTTAGGACCAGGTTAGATCTCACGTGAGTAGATCATGTGTAACATGTTAGCAAGTTTTGGTATGAGAGTCTCCTATAATTTTACTTTTTTCTCTTCTCTTTTGATCTATTCTGGGGTTTCCGGGCTTTTTCTAGGAAACTCTTTCCGGGGTTTCTGGGCTCTTTCCGCTGTTTCCATGTTTGTAGGGATTTTCTTCCAGGGTTTCCGGGGTACACTTTCTTGGTATTCCAGGGATTCCAGGTATTCCAGGATACGTATTTTTAAATTTTTCGAATCCGTTAAAATACATGGCAACGCCCAGTTTACATATTCATAAAAAATCTGGACTAGTGAGAAATTATTTGAGACTAGTCAGCAAGTTAAGCAAGGTCCTGGATTAGTGACTAAAAAAAAAAGTGCACAGCCATGTGTGTTGTCCGATGTTAGCCAAATTCTTCAAAAGGCTTCTTCTGAGAAACGGCTTGCTGGAATTCAACCAAATTTTGTGTGAAGCATCCTTATATGACCCTCCTGTTCAAATGGTGCACCTGGGTTAATGAATGCCTGCCCTGGGGTAACAAATGCCCCCTCCACAGGGCTTATCAGTTTCACTAAAAAATCTTTAAAAATCGTCTCCGAAACTACAAGACATAGAGCTCTGATATTTTGCATGTAGTATTGTGTTATGGTTCTCTACTAAGCTGGTTCAAATGGTTGCCCTTGTTGTTATAAATAGCAGGGCCTTAGAGGTGGCATGTTTTACATACAGTTATGTAGGGAAAACTATTAATTTGCATTCTTGAATTAATTTAGCATGTAATTAAATGATGTCATATTTTGCCTGCCTTGTCTATTTTTATTACTATCTATTTCTATTTAATTTCTATTAATTTTAACATGAATTTCCAATTATTAAGTCAATGGCGGATTTAAAAAAAAAATCTCTAATATATATAACGTTACCTTTATTTCTTTTTTTATCATTTTAGTTCCATTTGGGCTTGAATTATTTTTCACACATATAGGTAGACTGTTAATTTGTTAAATGTGAATATTTTCCTGTAAATCGTCTGAGCGAGCATTAATAAACTTCTACAAGCAGTTTCTATTGAATATTCATGTAACAGGGTGGTGTCTCTTCTTTAAAAGGGCAATACAAGCAGTTTTTAGCCAGTTACTTAATGGTTTTAGCATGATGGAATGACATATAAGCTGTTTATAAGAAGTTTAAATCACCTAATTTAAATAATTCGTGAAATTAACTGCTCCAAAACTCCAAAACTGCTCCAGAACTGCTAAGAAACTGCTAAAGTGAACAAGAACTGCTAAGAAAATGTTTATTCTCTCATTAAGATAAAATAAAAACTGCTATGAAACTGGCATGGCGAAGAAACTGCTAAGGAACTGCCTTCCACTTTTGACACGGGTTAAAGTAAATTGAAATTTAAGTACAAAAAGGGACATTTGTCAAAAAAGGTTGTAAAATTATGTGCAAGACATGCTACTTATTGATATCGAAATGTGATAAAGTACAAAAAGGGCATAACTTTGCCAAAATAGGTTGCAGAGTTATATGATTTGCACATGGCATGTTATCTATATATACTTAATACAAGTGTGAAATGTTACTGAGTTCTGGCAGGCATTTTATAAGATATGAGCTTTCCGTAAAATGTTAACCCAGAAATTGACAAAGTACAAAAAGAGACGTAACTTTGCCAAAATAGGTTGCAGAGTTATATGATTTGCACATGGCATGTTATCTATATATACTTAATACAAGTGTGAAATGTTACTGAGTTCTGGCAGGCATTTTATAAGATACGAGCTTTCCGTAAAATGTTAACCCAGAAATTGACAAAGTACAAAAAGAGACGTAACTTTGCCAAAATAGGTTGCAAAGTTATATGACTTGCATGTGGCATGTTATCTATTTATACTGAATACATGTGTGACGTTTTATGGACCTCTGACACGCAGTCTGTAAGATTTGAACAGGTTAACTAACAGTAATGGTAACGCCAATGCCAGGGCGCATAGAATAGCTTGCCTTTTCTATGAAAAGTCGAGCTAAAAAGTCAAAATGGCAGACTTGGATTTGACTGTTCATTAGCAGACTTTAGCACTAGGTTTACCTCAAACCATTTTATAAAAAGGATATTTGCTGACCGTGGAGGGAATTGCGGGTTTTATTTTATTTTGAGGTGAAATAAGCTAAGCATTTTCAGGAAAAAACGTTTTAGTTTTCTAACTCGGGGATAAAATAAATTATTTTATGCGTTCCAGTGATTTATATAATTTTCTCAGTGAAATAAAAGTGGTAATCCACTGTTTTCAAACAGTGAAATTACCATAAGTAAATTTCACTGTTTTTGGAACTACTTTTTCTATCGTGATATCTCCTTTCAAAAAGTTGTTTTTGCCCTGATAACTATATATTTGATAGATTTTTGCACAAATTCAGAACTATTTTTTGTCGTGTATTAACTAGTGATCTGTAGTTGTGAAATACACAAAAACACTGATGGAAGCATAAAATAAAAATAAAATATGTTGAGGGTTTCCTTTGATTTTATGAATCATATTGGCCACATACAAATTAAGGTGTTCAATAGATGTACTTACCTCGGGAACTGAAATCATATATCTGTTCTTTTCAAAAGTTGGTGCTTCGTCGTTTACGTCAGTGATGTACAGGGTTATCTCTACTTCAACCTGTTAGTGGAAATACTTTTAAGAATGTGTCTTAAAAGACTCTAAGTCCTGACATCCGGGACAAGGTCTAGTGCCCTGAACAGCTAGACTCTGAGTCCTGACATCCAGGACAAGGCTTTGTGCCCTGAACAGCTAGACTCTAAGTCCTGACATCCGGCACAAGGTCTAGTGCACTGAACAGCTTGACTCTGAGTCCGGACATCCAGGACAAGGCGTTGTGCCCTGAACAGCTAGACTCTAAGTCCTGACATCCGGCACAAAATCTAGTGCACTGAACAGCTTGACTCTGAGTCCAGACATCCAGGACAAGGCGTTGTGCCCTGAACAGCTAGACTCTAAGTCCTGACATCCGGGTCAAGATCTAGTGCCCTGAACAGCTAGACTCTGAGTCCAGACATTTGATACAAGGCTTGGCATCCTGAACAGCTCGACTCTGAGTCCAGACATCCAGGACAAGGCTTTGTGCCCTGAACAGCTAGACCAAGTCCAGACATTCAGGACAAGGCTTTGTGCCCTGAACAGGTAGGCTGTGAGTCCAGACATCCGGGACAAGGTCTAGTGCCCTGCACAGCTAGCCTCCTGAGTCCAGACATCCTGGACAAGACTTTGTGCCCTGAACAGCTAGACCCTGAGTCAAGAATCTGGGACTATAAGAATCTTTCATGGGTATCCGATGAAGATAGGGAATTCCAACATGAGGTTTAAGTGTTTTTATCGGAACTGAGGCTCTGCAGAGGTTCTGATTAAAACACTTATACCGAGGGTTGGAATTCCCTATCTGAACCAAATACTCATGATAGAATTCTTTTTCTTGCATATCAGAGTCATGTTGTGCGTTGTTGCCGCCAGCTACTAACGTTTTGCATGTTTTCCTGCATACCGGATGTTGGCGCACGTGAATTTTATCTCGACCCTAAGGTGAGATGGAAATATCTAGCCCCGGTAAATATCCTTGTCCGGTATGCAAGAAAAGGTCTAGTGCCCTGAACAGCTGAACTCTGTGTCCAGACATCCAGTACAAGGCTTAGCATCCTGAACAGCAAGCCTCCTGTGTCCAGACATCCAGGACAAGGCTTTATGCCCTGAACAGCTAGACTCTGGGTCCAGACATCCGGGACAAGTTCTAGTGCCCTGAACAGCTGAACTCTGAGTCCAGAAATCCAGAACGAGACTTAGCGTCCTGAACAGCTAGACTCTAAGTCCTGACATCCGGGACAAGGCTTAGTGCCCTGAACAGCTAGACTCCGAGTCCAGAAATCCAGGACGATACTTAGCATCCTGAACAGCTACACTCCCGTCAAGAAATCCGGGATGAGGTTTAGTGCCCTGAACAGCTAGACTATGAATCCAGACATCCGGGATGAGGCTTAGTGCCCTGAACAGCTAGACTCTGAGTCCAGACATCCGGGACAAGTCTTAGCATCCTGAGCAGCTAGACTCTGAGTCTAGCCAATTGGTTCCTGATAGCTGTCCAACAGTCAAATGTGTGCCACTCTAGTAGCTACATTTTTCATCTGATCTTGACCAATCTGCAGCAGGATGCTAATGTCATTAAAAGCTTTGAAGAGTCCAAGAAGTAGACATATCGGACAACAAACAGCAGTGTTATGGCCCTTGAATTAGTTAGAAATGTTATATTTGGTTTATTAGCACTCTTAGCACCTTCATTTTTCTCTTCCTTTTTTTTATCAAACTCGGTCAGATAGATGATATTAATGAAAGCTCTGAGAAGTTTGAAAACGTGCTAGATCAGATTAGAAACGTTAGCGTTAAGGCCCTTGATGTATAGAAAAATGCTATGGTTTGCTTTGTTAAATCTTTAGTTCCATCATTTTTCAACTGATCTTTACCAAAATTGATCCAAAGGTTTATATCAGTGAAACGTCATCCGTCGTTGTCCGTCGTCCGTTAACTTTTTCTCGTTAAGACAATAGGACCTTCATTTTTCATCCGATCATTACCAAACTTTAAAAGATTGTTAATATCAATGAAAGCTGAAAAAATTCAAAAACCAGCAAGATCGGACCAGTAACAGCAGAGTTATGGCCCTTGATTTATTTAAAAATGCTAAATTTTGCCTTGTTTAGACGATAGGGCCTTTGTTTTTCACCCAAATTTTACCAGATTGTTAATATCAATGAAACCTCGGACAAGTTTGAAAACCAGTCAGATTCACCATATACAGTGGAGTTAAGGCCCTTGATTTATTTTAAATTGCTATCTTTTGCTTCGTTAAAATGATAGAGCCTTCATTTTTCATCCGAACTTAACCAAACTTTAGCAGGTTGTTAATGTCAATGAAAGCTCGGGCAAATTCGAAAACCAGCAAGATCGGAACATTAACGACAGAGTAACGGCCCCTTATTTAGTTAATATTATTTTATTTTGAGTCGTTAAGACGATAGGGCTTTCGTTTTTGATCCGATCTTTACCAAACTTTATCAGGTTGTTAAAGGGGGTACATCAGGATTTTTCTAGAAACATCTTAAATTATAAAATTGTTCCAGTTCATGATAAAACACTTATATCAATCAAAATATGCTGTTAGAACCATTTTGTTAAGGTCTAAACTTTGAAAACACCATATAGCTAGGACAGAATCGGACGTAAAATGCTGAAATTAACCCTGGTGCGTCACCTAGGATAGCACGTATTACTGTGCTGAAAGAATTTCTTTGCAAATAAGGGATAATTTTTAGGCTCATTTATTATATTTTGACCATGTAGAATAGAAAATATTAATATTTGTCGATTTTAAGTCTGACACCTAGACCCCCATAAAAAGACTGATGTACTCCCTTTAATATCAATGAAACTTCGGACGAGTTCGAAAACCAGCCAGATCGGACCAGCAACAGCGGAGTTATGGTCCTTGAAATAGTTAAAAATGTTATATTTTGCCTCGTTAAGACGATAGGGCCTTTATTTTTCATCTGGTCTTTACCAAACTTTACCAGATTGTTAGTATCAATTAAAGCTCGGACAAGTTTGAAAACCAGCCAGATCGGACCAGCTGACAGCTGAGTTAAGGCCCTTGATTTCGTTAAAAATGCTATATTTTGCCTCGTTAATACGATAAGACCTTCATTTTTCATCTAATCTTTACCAAACGTTACCAGAACTTTACCAGATTTTTTTACTTCTTCTTATTTATTATTATTTTTATATTATTTTGTTAAAAAAAATGTTTGTTTGTTTTTTTGTAATATTTGTTTTGTTAGTATTTTTTTGTATTGATGTGGTTTTTTTTAATAATTTTTTTCATTTTCTTTTTAATTACTTTAATTTTTTTTTTTTTGTTTTGTTAACACTGTTGGATTTGACGAAACTTAACAGGAAGCTATGATTACTAGGTGTGCCTATTGCGTTTTTTTCCAGTTCATTGATTTTTGATGGAGTTACAGCCTCTTGACATTTACTTTAAATTTCTTGTTGATGCTACTCCTCCTAAACGGCCAGGCGCGTAGCTGCCTATACGCGAGTACGCGGTTGAATCCACATGATTCTGACAAAAGCACCTCAGAACGCCCAGATTGCACCATTGTTTTCAAAATTTTCTGTGGGGGCATGCCCCCGGACCCCCCTAGCACAATTATGAATCCACATGAATAGAGGACTAGCTACGCCCCTGACGGCTTGTTGGATTTCTACAAAATTTGACAGGAAGCCTCAGTATGATGTCTAGTTGTGCAAAGCGCCGTATATCTATGAAATCTTGGACAATTTCGAAAACCAGCTAGATCTTGTTAGTAACGACAGAGTTATGGCCCTTGATTTGTTGAAAAATGCTATATTGTATTTTCCTTTGTTAAATCTGTAGTTACTTCATTTTTTATCTGATCTTTACCATATGAGCTGTTTTAGCCAGTAGAGCGTCCACAGGCCCTCTTGGGCCTCTTGTTTAATTATTAATAGATATGCCTTTGAATTAGGTAACAAAGCTCAACACTTTGCATTGTTTACACTCTAGTTTCTTTGTTTTTCATTCAGTCTTTGCCAACCCAACTTGTTGAAGATGTTAGTTAATGGTTAATGATAAAAGTCACCCCCTCCCTCCCATTGAAGATGCAAGTGTGTGTCGTGTATTGTTATTTTCCTTTGTGTATATTAGTAGGCATTAAGTATATATATGTTGTTCTTCTAAATCAACTCTTTATACAGTGGATAATATCTTTTTGTTTGACCGTATTATGTCGTGCTGTTGTCTAGCTGTCCGTCTGTCCATTAACTTTTACCTGAAAACTGATTGTGGCTGATAACTTTAAAAGTGTAAGGCTACAACAATGAAACTTTGTTAACATCTTCAGAATGATCCAATGAATACATCTGATAAAGGCCCAGAACTCTCTGGTTCATTTTTTTTATTATTCCCCTTTGAAAAAAACTTAACCTTGTTTTTTACAAGTGATTGTGGCTAATAACTTTCAAGGTTGAACAATGAAACTTTGCACACATCTTCAACATGATCTTATGAATGCATCTTATAAAAGCCCATAACTCTCCGGTTTATGCTTTGATAGAAGGGATTGAGAAGAAGTGCAGAGTGCAAGAACTGTAACTCTGTCATCATTCAAATTAGAGTTATTGCCCTTTGTAATTTTATGCTTTGAATTTTTGTCCGGAGCATAACTTCAAAACTACTGTTGGGACTGCAATGTATCTTCACTCAATGATAGAGGGCAATGAGAGGAAGTGCAGAGTGCAAGAAACGTAACTATGTCATCATTCAAATTTAAAGTTATTGTCCTTTGTAATTTTATACTTATTGTTTGGAGCACTTGTTTCAGCCAAAGGTTTTTAGACTTTTTAAACAAAATTCATCTAGTACCTAAATAAGTTGTATATCAGTGAAACAGCAATTTTTAGTGGTAAGTAAAAATGCCTTACTTTTCAAAATCGGTTGAGAAATAAAAATTTCATGCACTAAAGCTTTTTTTGATGGGGCATTTTCAATGCAAAATTTTGCTTCATGAAAAATATAAAGAAAATTATTTTTTTTTAGAATTTTTATCCAAAAGCGGTTTTAAATTGTTGGATATTCATAAATTAAGACACCCTGGAAGTTATTTAGCAAAATATGAAGGCTAACTGAAGATATTTGAAATTTCTTAATTTTCTGTTGTCCCATCAACAAGGAATTCACATAGGAAAACCCTATCAAAAAATATTTAGGCTGTAAAATATTTATTTCTCAATCGATTTTCAAAACTACCAACAAGGCCATATGGTAAGTTGAGGGTACATTTCGGGGAGCATCCATTGGTTCTACCGATTTTCTTGTTAAAATTATTTCTCATGGAACAGGCGTATATGCTCCACTAGGCGATGCTCTTGCTTTTTAATGCAAACAAAAGGTCAGGTTCTGCAGTACTATACTTATCCAAATAAAACTTATATTTTAAGTAAGGATTTTACTTACAACATTTCCTTCCCCTCCGTGATTGTCTTCAATTGTAAATCTTAATTTTATGTTTGTCTGAAACAAAAGAAAGAAATTTGCCTCTTGGCAAGCAATAAGTATATGACTGTGACTATAAACTGGTTTTGTTTTATTTCAAAACTCTATGCTTCTATACTTGTTAACATATTAACATGTTTTCTACACATTACCGGTATTGGAAACGACGCTATGGAGACACAGATCTTTTTGATGGCATTAGACCGAACATATTTAGTTCAGTGTCCAGTGAACAAGTAAGTGTTCTTAAAGTGAAATAAATGTGAAATAAAAACTTGAAAAAAAAATTGTTACAATTTGTTCCCTAAAAAAAAAGTAAAATCCTTGCTTGAAATTCACTTCTGTGGCTGGGATGGTAAAGACGCTGCATTTGAAACCTTTCTCCCTACTGTGGGTTTGCATCCCACTGAGAGCTTGACTTTAAGTGAGAACTTGTTGATTATTAGGGATGTGGGAGGTATACAGTACTGGTTCCACCCAGGAAAAAGCGGGCGGTCTGCCTCCACCACTAAGTTGACCACCATTTAAGCAACGACTGAACTGCTTAAATGTAAACACAAATAGGCGATGTTTACAAAATCAGAAATACCATTGTTTGTTAAAACTGCTTCCTGGATTTCTGTATCATCAGTAATAGGGATATATTTGGGCTCAAAGCTCAATGATGTCACATAGTGTGTAAACCTCTCAATACGATGTCCGACATAATGAACCTATACTTTTGTATATATACCGTGTAAGTAATTAACTGTTTGTTTTTAGAACATACTATAAGATTGAGCTATTACTTATAATAATGTTGAGGAAAATACCTGCATATACAGTCATATATAACGAATCTTTTGGGTATTGTTGATTTTGTTTGGAGAGCGTGAGTGGAGAGCATACATGTTTTAAATAGCCTTTTTTATTTGAAAGTTGTCGAGATGTAGACAAACTCTAGCTTTTTTTTACATGTTACATTGATCCATAGGTGCCTGGAACTCCCAAATTCAGCCTCAGACAATCAGACCCCTAATCAGACCCCTAATCAGACCACTACATGTACATAATTATATATGCATTAACCCGTAACACACTAAGCACGACACTATAATGGCTGTTGCATCCATTGTAAGCCCAGATCAGCCTGCGAATAACTCGCAGGCTGATCATGGTTTGCAATGTATGGCAGCTGATCAGTCATTTCCCCAAAACATCCCTTTGTCACATAAATGGAATGGTCTTAATTCAAAGAAAGAACAGTCCATTATATACATGTAACGGGTCAAGGGTTAAGGCCTTCATCCAGAAAAGGTCCTCAGATCCAGGCACCTGTGATTGAGCTTGCTTAACTTGTGCGTTAATCGGTGATTCATGCCCTCAAATATAATCCTTACATATTTATATCGAGGCTTCTTAGGTCCTCAATAGGGAGATGGCAGTAAAGGTATACCTAAACCTTAAATATTTATGCCAAGGCTCCCTAACTCGCAGGCTGATCATGGTTTACAATGTATGGCTACTGATCAGTCATTTCCCCAAAACACCCCTTTGTCACATAAATGGAATGGTCTTAATTCAAAGAAAGAACAGTCCATTATATACATGTAACGGGTTAAGGGTTAAGGCCTTCATCCAGAAAAGGTCCTCAGATCCAGGCACCTGTGATTGAGCTCGCTTAACTTGTGCGTTAATCGGTGATTCATGCCCTCAAATCTAATCCTTACATATTTATATCGAGGCTTCTTAGGTCCTCAATAGGGAGATGGCAGTAAAGGTATACCTAAACCTTAAATATTTATGCCAAGGCTCCCTAACTCCGCAGTAGGGGGTTGGCAGTAAAGGTATACCAAAACCTTACATATTTATGTTTAGGTTTCTTATGTCCTCAATAGGGGGTTGGAAGTAAAGGTATACCAAAACCTTACATATTTATGTTTAGGTTTCTTATGTCCTCAATAGGCGGTTGGAAGTAAAGGTATACCAAAACCTTACATATTTATGTTTAGGTTTCTTATGTCCTCAATAGGCGGTTGGAAGTAAAGGTATACCAAAACCTTACATATTTATGTTTAGGTTTCTTATGTCCTCAAGAGGGTGTTGGAAGTAAAGGTATACCATTGGAAGTAAAGGTAGACCTAAACCTTAAATATTTATGTCAAAGCTTCCTTGGTCCTCTGTTGCGGGTTGGCAGTTAAGGTATACCAAAACCTTAAATATACTGATAGAAATAAGTTTATCAAGTAAATAACATATAAACCTCATTGACCAGATTCTAGGATATGTGTAGAAGCGGTCATTGACACTATAACTTACATAATTATCAGTTATATTAAGGGAATAAGTCTCAAAAGAAATATGCGAAAACAATAGCAACATGTGGTAATTACATGTTTTACAGAAATTATAATTTCGCTCTTATTTCAATGTAAAGGGAGGTAATTTCACAAATGGTAGACTTTGGTTCCCTATACTTTGCAATGTTTAATCTTGCTCTTTACCTTATTTGTATTTTTAAATATGAAATAGTATGTTTTAACCAAATGGGAGAGAACTCTGATACTTACATTGGAATACAAAAAGTAAGTGAAAAAGAAGATCAACCTAAGTCATGCCGATGATTTAAAATACTTCACAATATATTTATTTAAGCTAGATGTGCATAAGGGCATGCTAAACTTTATTTTTTCAGTATATTTATGTCAAGGCTTCCTTGGATATCAATAGGGGGTTAGGAGTAAAGATTTAGCAAAACCTTAAATATTTATGATAAGGCTTCCTCGGTCCTCAATACAGGGTTGGAAGTAAAGGTATAGCAAAAAAAATAATATTTATGTTGAGGTTTACTAGGTCCTCAATAGGGGGTTTGAAGAAAAGGTATACCTAAACCTTAAATATTTATTTATTGCACCTCGCACAAAATTCTAGGCATCTCATTGGATGAGTGTGGTCACGTGGTGACCCCCTTTTTTTCTATAATGGGTCAGTAGATTTCATAGAGGGTCACTAAAACAATATGGACTACCATTCCGATTCAGAGTTTAAATCATTTGCAAATAGTTCTTTATGGCATTAGTAACAAACATGATAAGTAAATTAATAATGTTTTTAAACGGTACCGGTCGTGACATCAATCAATCGTGTCTCAATGACGTTGACGTGCCATAAATATCGGTGTTTGTCTTAAAAATGGTGCTCGATGCAATAAATCAGTTATTAGGTTTGTTACTGACCCCCTACAGAAATATGTGGAGTCTGTCAGGTATATAGGGGGACTCGGCTATTGCCTTGCCCCCTATAAATCTTACTGACCCCACATATTTCTGTAGGGGGTCATAATAACAAACACAATAACTAATAATGTCGAGGCTTCCTAGGTCCTCAGTATGGGGCTGGAAGTAAAGGTATACCAAAATGTTAACTATTTATGTCGAGGCTTCCTAGGTCCTCAATAGGGGGTTGGAAGTTAAGTTATTCCTGAGCAGTAGTTATAGTTTACATACGATATGAAAATTATGTAAAATATATGCAATATTGAGCAGATTATAGTCTTCAATTTCTGTTAAATATTTTGTGCTGTCATTTTGAATCTACCAAATGTCAATGTATTTATAGTAACAAATATCGGATTTCCCCCCACTAGTATAATTTGTTGTTGTAGTTATAACACAGCAAATGTAACAGTTGTTGAAAGTTGCAGCTGATCAATGCAATGTATATACATTGTTAGCTATGCTTTGCATGTTTCTCGCTTACTGTGTATTCTCTATCCAGAGGAGCAATAAGTATTATGTCGACTGTTCTGCCTGTCACACTAGAACCTCGGGGATTTCCTAACTTCACAATTCGATACGTAGGGTGTGTGGGAGGGATGGAGAAGAACAATTGTTGGGGACCGTCATCATCTATTGCTGTTAGGTTTCCGATGATTGTACCTGAATAAACACACAATATTTGAATAAATTTAAAAGTTACAGTAAGTGTGTTATAATTAACATCTTGAAAAAACCATTTTTAGCATATTTGTTAGCATATATAAACCTATTACCGTTGGACACCAATAACTCTGGCTGGTTAAGGTTAATGTAAATTCTTTATGAATCACATTGAATTATATAGGGAATTTGCAGAAGAGACCAAACTAATGCATGTCTATTAAAGTATTTTTACACAGATTTTTTTTTATCAAGTCTTTACATACCAATCTAGGTAGAAGGGGCAATAAATACTAAAATAAATACGTATAAAGTTTATAAAATCACATATATAAAACATATATGATGAAAGTAAATGAGATCAATATGGTGGCGGCCACAACAAAACACATTTCAGTAAATCAGGCAACATGAGCTACCTCCATGTAGATGGCCACTGGTGCCATCACAGATATATTTACACAGTACTGGTATACGTCTTTGTTGACACGCATTATATAACCCATCAGCATGTACAATTTCAACCTTTTTAGCTCACGTGAGCCAAAGACTCAGAGTGAGCTATTGTGACCACTTTTCGTCTGTCGTCTGTCCACACGTCTGCCCGTCCATTTGTCTGTCAAAAATTATAAATGACATTTCCTCTAAAACCGCATGGTCAATTTTGACCAAATTTCACATGGATAAACCAGAGGTCATTTACTTTCAAATTTCAAGAAATAGGTCAACGCTACATTCAAGATAGCCACCATTACCATATATGGTCGAAACCATAAAAATCTTCTTCTCAAGAACCACTGAACAGATTTTGACAGTTTTTGTGTTGCCTGCATAGCATGGCAGACACTTAGGGATCACTTTGTCATCCGTCTTTCACGCTTTAACCTGCAACCCAACCTTGGCCATAGCTTAAAAAAAATTTGACCTATACCTATGTTCACAAAACTTCACACACATCAAGGAATGTCGTTACACATGTCCAATAACTCTGACTTTCATTTTGGCAGAGTTATGCCGCTTTTCATAAAACTTTAACCTGCAACCTAACCTAGCTCATAACTTGGCAAAATATTGACCTATGATCATGAAACTTTATACAGTTCTTCCTTATGAATTATCCAATGCAAATTTATGTCCCTTCTTCATAAACACTAAAAAAAAACTGCTCCAATATTCATGAAGGATTGCACCCACTATCTTCAAACTTTATAGTTAAATCGAACTTGCTGAAATAAACACACGGCTCGTCCATCGTTAATTTATGCTTCAAACGACTTCTCAGAAAATGCTAGGCCAATCTTGACCAAACTTCAAGTGGATGATGCTTTTCAAATTTGTTAAAATTAGGTCGAAATTCAAGATGGCCGTCGTTACCATAAATGGTTGAAACCTTAAAAATCTTCTCAAGAGACGGATTTCGTCATTTTTTTTAAATGATTGCCAATGCCTAGACTATCAAGTTGGTTCAAATGATGTCTCCGGGATCAAAAATGGCCATGCCTTGGGGGTCCAAAGTTTGTTTATGGCAATTTTGCATATTTTGCATAGACTTAAATAGGTAGAAAAATTAAAAACTTCCCTGAAACCACAAGGCACAGAGCTCTCATATATTACATGTCGCATCAGCTTATGGTCCTCTAGCAAGTTTGTTCATCAAATGGTGACCCTGGGGTCAAATTTGACCACATCCCGGAGGTCACAGTTTTACATCGACTTATACAGGGAAAAACTTAAAAAAATCTCTGAAACTACAAGAGCCAGAGGTTTAATATTTTGCATTTACTATAATCTTATGGTCCTCTTCCAAGTTTGTTAAAATGGTGACCCCGGGGTTAGATTTGGTCCCGCCCCAGTGGTCACGTTTTACATAGACTTATATAGGGAAAAACTTAAAAAATCTTTTTGTCTGAAATACAAGAGGCAGAAGTTTAATTATTTACATTTACCATAAACATACTGATACAACCATTCAACCAGCATTGGCCCCGGGGTCCATCCCCATCCCTTGGGACACAGTCCCTGGGTCATAACTTGGAAACCATTGAGATCCTCGCCCTATAACCATATATACTCTTACTGTGCCTGAACATTTTAAGGTGGGTTTGGGAATTTGCAATGTTATGCCATCGACTGTGTGATCTCATTCCGTTATGAAATTGTAAGCTTGTTTGACAATCTTTTCATCTTTACGAAGGCCATCAGGTGAGCGATTCAGGTCCATTTTGGTCCATTTTGGTCCATTTGTTTATACAAGCAATAACTCAAAACAATAATGTCATGTACCTTTCAATCCAACTATTGCATGTAGCCCATTAATGAGATGGTTAGGGGATTTTCATTTAAAGTTTAACCATTCAGAATTAAGAATAATGGATTAAGGATGTAAGAATAGCTTACCGACTGGTGTGTTTTCCGATCTGATGATTACTTGATTGTTGTTGAGTACCTGAGGACCATTGCTTCGTTTTCCTAGAAAACACAAAGAATAAACTAAAAGGAATGCTTAGTTCAACACATTCAGTCTGCCTTGAACAACTGACTAGTTGGAAAATTTCCTGGGAAAGTTTTATGCTATCCTATAACATATTTTGAGAATTAAAACTCTACAGACACAATATAAACGTCTTTAAACAGCCAGGCCAAAACCAAGACTACAGAGTCAAATTGAGAGTTACCAACTAAAAATAATTCATTTTACGCATATTCAGTAATGGGTATTTCAAGAACAATTGAATAAACATATACTTTTAATTGGCACATATACATGTATACGTTATTATATGACTTGAACACTCTGACCGAGGTTTGATGAACATATTTGTAGTGTGATTTTGCCATTATTTGGCGGGTTAGTTTCTTCGAATTAAGAGTTACCAACTCATAATTCATTTTATGCATATTCAACAACGGGTATTTTAAGAATCTGTTAATAAATCTTAATAAATCTTTTCTTTTTATCAGGACATATACATTATTATATAACCTGAACACTCTGACAGAGCTTTGATGAACAGTTTTGTAGTGTAAATTTGCCTTTCTTTAAATATTAGGTCTGCCCCTCTCTGATCGATCCCCTGATTTGTATTATTGTAAAACTGTACACTATGGTGGTACCTGTATGTATTAACTCAATATAATACAGACCCATAGCTAAAGCTGACGCTAACCAAGGCAGTTGCTTTTGTGAGAATATACTAAAAACTGAAGTAGTCATGAATGTAGCATAGTTGTCAAGGCCCAATGGAAGTCAAGCTTGAGATGGGGCTCAATGTGGTGTTGACCATTGGCTAGGGGGTCAGTGGGATGAAGCACCCTGAAGTCCGAGACTGTCTTTGGTTGTATTTTAGCTTAGAGTAGATTAGAGGTATACTTGTAATACTGTTCATATGATCATATATTTGACTGAATTCATTTAGGTCACACACTTTACCAGAGCGATGCGGAAATCCTGGTTAAACTATACTAAATTGTATCGGAGTTTTGGTATAAAATATACTAAATTTTATTAAAAATATTGCAGACAAAAAACATTTTGGTCAAATTGTTAGAATGCGTGAGAATGTAGAATGTATGCATTTGAGCATGATTTGACACCAAAATACGTGTGTCTCACGCCCAATGCATGAAACTTGACAGGTATGAATGTTGAAATAACTTTTTTTTTCTAAAATTTCAGTGCTGGCTATTGTTCTAGCCTAACAAATACTCCCAGAAACATTAATGACAGCTTTTCCCCACAATTTATTAAGGTATGAAAGCACCAATTATTTTTCCCATAGACACCAATGTTAAAGTGTCACATATTAATGATTTGCTGCAAATTCAACTCAAGTATGGATAATGCAGCAGTGTAATGTTCATATAGAAAACTATTTTTCCACTTGAAAAATCACCAGAAAACGTGGGGTCACAAGACATGTAAGAAAGTTCTTGTTTGTTTACTAAACAGGTCAAGGGTACAGCTGTTTTTATTGATCGACTGTTTTCATTGCTCACAAAGTGTAAGCATAGAGTCGAAATTTCGAAAATGTTCATCAGTGATCCAGTAAAACCTATTAATACGCTTCTTATACATATAACCACAAAATCGAATAGAAATGGGCAGTTTTCCCCTACTTATAATGCCCATTTCCATCGAAAAAGGAGGGATTACTTTTTATTATAGGAACTACATTCGACTACACCTCGGAGGTTTACATGTAATTGGTGGTGGTAAACCTATAAGAGGAGAAAACATGTTCAGATGTTTCTTAAATGAGGAGTTTTTGTTGTCATTTTCATTACAAGCTTAAAAACACTTACTTCATGCAAATCGAATGATTATTTGCAGAGATATGGTCTTGTGAATACCAAGGACAATAGTCTGAAATCGACAAAAGTCAGAGATATTTTTTTTAATTTTACACTATCTGAATTGTCATACCAAACGGCATTTCTTGTCCATACACCATATTAAATAGATCAAATGTTTAGAACATTCAATGGACATAAATAAAATATGCATTTTAGGTACAGTTAGGACGATGAAAAGGTCAATTTATGTCGATTTTCATGCCAAATTTGATTTTTCAGTCAAATTCTTCAAAATTGGTGGTACCATACCTGATTATAGTAGCGAATACGAGCTTAATAATGCCAAAAATACCGCTAAAATCAGAATTGATACTAGCTGAACGCTACCAAGTCGAGTTTGAATGATAAGGAATAATATTTTATCTTTTACACAAATCTTCATTTTTCACAGTATCCTATTTTAGGGGGGTAGGGGAAAGATTTAGTGGTTTCATGCCTACCAAACCTGTTGTCATGCAAATTTAATTCATGAAAACATGTTGCAAACATAAAACCCTACATGTTGATACCAAAAAGACATAGTTCAACTGCAAACACTTCACCAATACGTCATTTTAAACAAGAAAAAAAAACGAAACTCATAATTACGGCTTTTATAGACAAAATTGGACTAAAAACGCTCAAAACCTATGTAATAAACTATGGAAAACTTATTTCTGAGCTTATTTTACCAATTGTTATCGGAAAGGTGTCTCTAGGTACGAATCTGAGCGAGTCCTAATTACTGCACGCATCTCTTATAAGAGGAGAAAACATGTTCAGATGTTTCTTAAATGAGGAGTTTTTGTTGTCATTTTCATTACAAGCTTAAAAACACTTACTTCATGCAAATCGAATGATTATTTGCAGAGATATGGTCTTGTGAATACCAAGGACAATAGTCTGAAATCGACAAAAGTCAGAGATATTTTTTTTAATTTTACACTATCTGAATTGTCATACCAAACGGCATTTCTTGTCCCTACACCATATTAAATAGATCAAATGTTTAGAACATTCAATGGACATAAATAAAATATGCATTTTAGGTACAATTAGGACGATGAAAAGGTCAATTTATGTCGATTTTCATGCCAAATTTGATTTTTCAGTCAAATTCTTCAAAATTGGTGGTACCATACCTGATTATAGTAGCGAATACGAGCTTAATAATGCCAAAAATACCGCTAAAATCAGAATTGATACTAGCTGAACGCTACCAAGTCGAGTTTGAATGATAAGGAATAATATTTTATCTTTTACACAAATCTTCATTTTTCACAGTATCCTATTTTAGGGGGGTAGGGGAAAGATTTAGTGGTTTCATGCCTACCAAACCTGTTGTCATGCAAATTTAATTCATGAAAACATGTTGCAAACATAAAACCCTACATGTTGATACCAAAAAGACATAGTTCAACTGCAAACACTTCACCAATACGTCATTTTAAACAAGAAAAAAAAACGAAACTCATAATTACGGCTTTTATAGACAAAATTGGACTAAAAACGCTCAAAACCTATGTAATAAACTATGGAAAACTTATTTCTGAGCTTATTTTACCAATTGTTATCGGAAAGGTGTCTCTAGGTACGAATCTGAGCGAGTCCTAATTACTGCACGCATCTCTTATAGGTATGAAAGCACCAATTATTTTCCCCATAGACACCAATGTTAAAGTGTCACATATTAATGATTTGCTGCAAATTCAACTCAAGTATGGATAATGCAGCAGTGTAATGTTCATATAGAAAACTATTTTTCCACTTGAAAAATCACCAGAAAACGTTGGGTCACAAGACATGTAAGAAAGTTCTTGTTTGTTTACTAAACAGGTCAAGGGTACAGCTGTTTTTATTGATCGACTGTTTTCATTGCTCACAAAGTGTAAGCATAGAGTCGAAATTTCGAAAATGTTCATCAGTGATCCAGTAAAACCTATTAATACGCTTCTTATACATATAACCACAAAATCGAATAGAAATGGGCAGTTTTCCCCTACTTATAATGCCCATTTCCATCGAAAAAGGAGGGATTACTTTTTATTATAGGAACTACATTCGACTACACCTCGGAGGTTTACATGTAATTGGTGGTGGTAAACCTTAAAAGATAGAATATACATCAGAGTTCAAACAAATCTAATATGATGTCAAAATGTGCATATCGACCCAGTATTATTGGAGTTATGGCCCTTTTTTTGTCAAATGTTACGTCAAAATATCTTGGGTGTCTATTCATTCCCACACTTTTCTACCGATTGCTTTCAAACTTTGGAGGATGCTTACCTATGATGTCAAGATGTGCATATCGTTTCAGTGTTGAAATCGACCCATTCTTACCGGAGTTATGGCCCTTTTTGTAGTGTAAAATTTTACGTCAAAATATCTTGTGTTGATCTCCTCCCAACATTTTCAACCGATTGCTTCAAAACTGTACAGGATGCTTACTGATGATGTCATGATGTTCATATTGTTTTGGCATCATAATCGACCTAGTATTACTAGACTTATGGCCCTTTTTTTGTCAAATTTTACATTAAAATATCTTTTGTGTTTATCTCCTTCCACAGTTTTCCTCTTTTTCTTTTCAAACTTTACAGGATGCTTACCTATGATATCAAAATATGCATATCAATTCAGCATCAAAATCGAACCAGTATTACCAGAGTTACGCCCCTTTTTCGTCAAATTTTACGTTTAACACTGTTTCGTTTTCAGTGGGGGCATCCGTGTCCCATGGACACATTTCTAGTTCAGAATGAGTATATGAGGCCATTTTCTTTTTTTTAATATTTTATGAGGTCTAGTTTAGAGAAAATACACTTGCCACTAGCCTGACTTGAGGTCTAGTTTAGAACAAGACCTCGGTCTGAGGGTGTCTCGCCCACCGCAGCAAACCGCATATGAAATATTTTAATAAATTTGTGCTTAAATGATGTCCACCAAAGACAACACTTCATATGACCAAGTATCAAACAAACAAAAGCGAGGTAATCATGTGAGGTTAAGTTACCTAACCAAGGTTAAGTTACCTAGCTAAGGTTAAGTTTGGGGAAAATAACGCAAAATATGACCTTGACCTTGGTATTTTTTGTCGTCCGGCGATGTCCACCAATGCCAACAATACATATGACCAAGTATCAAAGACATAAAGTGAGACAATCACATAAGTTAACTGAGGTCAAGTTACCTAACCAAGGTTAAGTTTGGGTAAAATAACGCAAAACATGACCTTGACCTTGGTATTTTTTTGTCATTCAGCGATGTCCACCAATGCCAACAATACACATGACCAAGTATCAAAGACATAAAGTGAGGCAATCACATAAAGTTAACTGAGGTTAAGTTACCTAACCAAGGTTAGGGAAAATAAGCAAAATATGACATTGACCTTGGTATATTTTGTCATTCAGTGATGTTTACCAATGCCAACAATACATATGACCAAGTATCAAACAAAGAAAATGTGGCAGTCACATACATTAAACTAAGGTTAACTTACTAAATCAAGGTTAAGTTACCTGACCAAGGTTAAGTTTTGGGAAAATAATGCAAAATATGTCCCTTGACCCAACAAAGCATCTGACAAAGTTTCAGAAAAACTCAAGCAGCGGTTGTTGAGATATAGTTAATTTAAAATGCGGCCACCAGCGCTGGAAAAGTGACTGCTATGTCTCGCTCCCCACTATCGTGGGCGAGACAAAAATACCTCCCACCAAACATTTTAGAGGTTTAATGTGTACAAAAAAATTCAAAAACAAATAATGGCCTCATATAAATGCCCCCCTTTTATAAATGCAGCGCCCCTGGGGACATTTGAATGGGGTATATGGTATTTTCCAGAGTATCTATATCGGAGAATTATGATAGAAGCGTAACTCTGCGTAACTGAAATCACTTGGAACAGTCTATTAAATCATTTTAGAATTATATTATATTTAGAAATTTTCAATAAACTCATTACTCCGTGAGAGATACAAACAATCTTAATTTGTTTTTCACAGCAATTTAAAGGCTCAATCAATTCTCAGAGTTGCATCATAATGGCATGACGTGGTCATTATACCAGAATGGGATGTCACAATTATACCAGAAAGTGATGTCATATTAGAAACAACCTAATGATGAAACCTGTTAATTTAGGGAGGTGGAGAAACTCATTACATTCTCAGAACTGATTGAGTTTACTTGACATTGAGATATGAGGTTCTTAAAATTGAGAACCACCAAATTATAATAACAAAATAATTCTAACATTATTTAATAGACTGTTTTAGAAAACGTGGAATACAAATGCACATCTTTGATTTATGTTGTATAATCTCTTTTTCTATATTTCAGTCAAGGAGATGGTGAAGGGACTGATCAAGGATGTATTTACCAAGCAGCCGGCCATAAACTTTGAAACAGATATTGATGCCATTGATCACATTATCTGAGGAGTGATCTGATTCTGAAGAGATGGGGCCTGATTCTGAAGAGATGGGGCCTGATTCTGAAAATGTGGGGCCTGATTCTGAAGATGTGGGGCCTGATTCTGACGAGCTGGGGCCCGAATCTGAAGAGGTGGGTCTGATTCTGAAGAGATGGGTCTGATTCTGAAGAGATGGGGCCTGGTTCTGAAGAGATGGGGGCCTGATTCTGAAGAGGTGGGTCTGATTCTGAAGAGATGGGGCCTGATTCTGAAGAGGTGGGTCTGATTCTGAAGAGATGGGGCCTGGTTCTGAAGAGATGGGGTCTGATTCTGAAGAGATGGGGTCTGATTCTGAAGAGGTGGGTCTGATTCTGAAGAGATGGGTCTGATTCTGAAGAGATGGGGCCTGATTCTGAAGAGATGGGGGCCTGATTCTGAAGAGGTGGGTCTGATTCTGAAGAGATGGGTCTGATTCTGAAGAGATGAGGTCTGATTCTGAAGAGATGGGGTCTGATTCTGAAGAGGTGGGTCTGATTCTGAAGAGATGGGTCTGATTCTGAAGAGATGGGGCCTGATTCTGAAGAGATGGGGGCCTGATTCTGAAGAGGTGGGTCTGATTCTGAAGAGATGGGTCTGATTCTGAAGAGATGAGGTCTGATTCTGAAGAGATGGGGTCTGATTCTGAAGAGGTGGGTCTGATTCTGAAGAGATGGGTCTGATTCTGAAGAGATGGGGCCTGATTCTGAAGAGATGGGGGCCTGATTCTGAAGAGGTGGGTCTGATTCTGAAGAGATGGGTCTGATTCTGAAGAGATGGGGCCTGGTTCTGAAGAGATGGGGGCCTGATTCTGAAGAGATGGGCCTGATTCTGAAGAGATGGGCCTGGTTCTGAAGATGTGGGGCCTGATTCTGACGAGCTGGAGCCTGTTTTCGAAGTAGTGGGTCTGAATCTGAAGAGATGGGGCCTGATTCTGAAGAGATGGGCCTGATTCTGAAGAGATGGGGCCTGATTCTCAAGAGATGGTGCCTGGTTCTGAAGAGATAGGGCCTGATTCTGAAGAGATGGGGCCTGATTCTGAAGAAATGGGCCTGATTCTGAAGAGACGGGGTCTGACTTTGAAGAAATGGGGGCCTGATTCTGAAGCGATGGAGCCTGGTTCTGAAGCTTGGAAAATCAGTCCTATAATATCTTCTGAGATAATCCATGAACTAGTCAATAAATAAAGTGCACCATCTCATCTGCTACATATAAGTTTCTTTGTTGTTTTACTGTTTTGTTTGTGGTAAATGGGAGTTAAATGCATTTTAAAGTTATGTTGATCCTGTTATTTGTTCAAGCACTAAACAACAACTATTGAAGTCATCTAAAACATAAGGCAATACAAGTAATAATATGTAACTATATACCATTCACCCACAACTTACGCTATGGTTTATAGTACTGGAAAATCTGCTCTCATTGGTCTTATATTGCATGTAAATGTGTACAGTAATAAAGTAAATATAAAGAATGTTTAGCAAGAACCGAGACGTTTTGAAACCACATGATCCCTCACCCCGACAAAGCTACCTCTTATCAGACATAGCAAAACTTAAAGTAACTATCCCGCTAACAGCAACCAAATTTTACAAGTGTAAACCATTTCTAAACCTACTGATAGAACTTACATATTTAGAGAATTGAATTGAATTGAATTGGGGTTTTAAGGCGCACCAACACATGAAATGGTTATATGGCACCTAATAGGCATGAACATGCCAGGCTCATCTTCCATGTACATCGAGATAAAATATGGAAAATGGGCCTAGAACCTTCTCACCCTGAACTGCAGAATCCAAACGCTATAGACACAGTATAAACGGCTTTGCCAGCCAGGCCAAACCCCAAAACTGGAGCGTCAAATAAAAGTTACCAACTCATATTTCATTTTACGCATATTCAATTGCGAGTATTTTAAGAACCCATGAAAAAAATCTATACTTTAATTGGCATATATATATCCTCCATTTGCTGCAAATTCTATAGTAGACATTCCATTTATGATGGAGCCACGTTTCCACGTTTGCATTCGCGGTGTCATGATGAAGACCTTGAATGAGAATGATAAAAAAAAGAAGACAAAATAAACAAGAAGTGTGGGGTCCTACCCTTCTGCCTCTAGCGGGATTTTCAGTGGTTGTGCAACCACATTCAGTTTTAAAAAAACAGTTCTATATAGTGCAATTTGGCTGTTATTTTGCAGGTTAGTTTCTTTAATAGCATGGCTCGACGTCCATTGGACCCATCTTCTTTTATGTGATTGGTTCTCCTTTAAAATCTGCTGGGAAGAGTAAACTGGAACATTCCTGAATAGTCGTAAACTTTACAGACTTATACAGAAACAAATTAGATAACTGCTTCAGATCTTAAAGGGGTTAATGCACTATTTATTTAAAACTTGAAAAAAGCCGGAAGATTTATCAAAATGCCATGAAAAATAAAGGCGATGAGACTTATTAAAAATTTGCGAAGAAACATAAATGGAGGTGACCATCTTAGAATCATGACGTCATCGCGCCTTTCTATCATATACGGCATATATATTGACAAAATATCTTTTAAAGCAAGGAAAAGCATTGCAAATCAAAACTAATCATACAATGACATTTTACTCTCTTTTTTTTATATACCGGTACTTTTTTTAATCAATTTGCAGTGATTTTCTTTGTTTTAAAAGATACTTTATCAATATGCCATATATGGTAAAAAAGGCACGATGAGATCATCGTAACAAGATGGCCACCCCCATTTATGTTTCTTTGCAAATTTTCAATAGGCCGTATCTCCTTTATTTTTCATGATATTTTGACAATTATTTCAGCTTTTTTCATGTTTTTCAGAGCCCTTTTAAATAAATATTGTTTGAAAATAGTGCATCAACCCCTTTAATGAGACTTGTTCTGATATTATATCAAATTTAATCTCTACTAGTTCATACTTACTTCTTCGCATCTTTATTTCCTTTGACTGATGATTGTCAGCCATTGCTGAATTTGAGCCATCAGCAACTGCACCACCTTTGTTGAAACCATTTGAATTGTCTTCAAATGATCTTTGTATGCCTACAATTCTGCCCAATGCTCGTTCACATTTGTCGACCTTGTCTTCTAAATGGTAGATAATATCCGACTTTTGACAATCCGACTTCTCTAAGATTTCATATCTCGCTTGTAAATGATTAATTTCGCTCATCATGGCTTGTTTGGTCAAACTGTGGTCATCAGCCTTTTGTGTCATCTTACTGATTTTGCCAGTTAGATTCTGACATGCATGTCCAGCCATTTGATTAGAACTTGAGCAATAAACACCATTCTGGAAAAACAGCCTTGCTTGTATTAAAATAGTAAAGACTAAAAATAGAAAGCATTCCATTGTAAACTATATTTATTCTTCCCAAGCAACAGATTTTTTAACAATACTAGACGATATGAGATTTTGATAAAATGACATGGGAACTTAACACAACACTAATTCCTTATCTTTAAAGCTACATATTCTTGATTTCACATTTAAATATTTTAAATTGTTTAAATGACCGTAGATAAGTGAGAAATCAGTATCTAAAAAAAAACATGCATTTGATTGACACAAAACAACAAGCACTAAACTTACAAACTCAGCAAAAACTAAGCATGAACATATTATAGACAGACCAAGAATATACAATTTGAACACATGTATCTATCATAAAATTAAACACTTTAAAATGTAGCATGCCTTATCTACCTGACAGTTTTGTTGTTTTGGGCGCTTGTTTCAGCCAAAGTTTTTTTTTACTTTTCAGACAAAGTTCATATAGCACCTACATAAGGTGTATATCAGTGAACGAGACATTTTAGTGGTAAATAAAAAATACATTACTTTTCAAAATCGGTTGAGAAATAAAACAAGAGGGCCAAGACGGCCTGTGGATGCTCTACTTGCTAAAGATAAAGTTTATGTATAAGGGGCCATAACTCTTTCAAAAATCATTCAACCGGAACATGAAGATAAAATATGCAACTAGGCTAGGTATTGATCATCCCTGTAAAGTTTCGTTGAAATCCAGCCAGAGGTTCAGGAGATCTAGCCTGTACAAAGTTAGTGTATTAAAACCTTTAATGGGTCATAACTCTGCCAAAATTCATTCAACTGGAACACGACAATGAAATGCGCAACTAGGCTTGGTACTAATCATCCCTGCCAAGATTCGTTGAAATCCGGCCAGGGGATCAGGAGAATTAGATGGGACAAAGTATGTGCATTAAAACGTTAAAAGGGCCAAAATCATTTAACCAGAAGATGGCAATGACAGGTGCAACTAGGCTTGGTACTAATCATCCCTGCCAAGATTCATTGAAATCTGGCAAGGAGTTCATAAGAGACTAATCTGGACAAAATATGTGTATTAAAATGTTTAAGGGCCATAACTCTGCCAAAAATCATTCAACCGGGATATGGCGATGATATGCACAACTAGGCTTGAACTGATCATCCCTGTCAAGTTTTGTTGAAATCTGGCCAGGGTTTCAGGAGAAATAGCCCGGAAAATGTTTGTGTATCAAAACATTTTAAAGGGCCACAACTCTGCCAAAAATATGTAAACCGGAACACAATGTGATTTGTACAACTAGGCTTGGTGCTGATCATCCCTGCAAACTTTCGTTGACATCCAGCGAGGGTATCAGGAGAACTATTCCAGACAAAGTTTGTGTATTAAAAGCTTTAAAGGGCCATAACTCTGCCAAAAATTATTCAACTGGAACACGGCGATGATAATGCACAATTAGACCTGGAACTAATCATCCCTAACAAGTTTCGTTTAAATCTGGCCAGGGGTTCAGGAGAACTAGCCTGGACAGTTCTATTAAAACCTTTAAAGGGCCATAACTCCACCAAAATCATTCAACCGGAACACGGTGACTATATGTACAATATGCTTGGTATCCCTGCAAAGTTTCATTGAAATCTGGCCAAATGAAGGCTCTTTCGTCTTAATCAGGCCAAAATATAGCATATTCAGAAAATCAAGGGCACCAGTGTAAATGGTCCAATCTGGCTGCTTTTCGAACTTGTCCGAGCTTTCATTGATATAACAATCTGGAAAAGTTTGGTAAAGATTTGATGAAAAAGGAAGTCCCTATCATCTTAACGTAGCAAAATATAGCATTTTTAACTAAATCAAGGGCCACAACTCTGCTGTTACTGGTCCAATTTGGTTGTTTTTCGAACTTGTCTAAGCTTTCATTGATAGTAACATTCTGGTAAAGATAGGATGAAAAATGAATGCCCTATCGTCTTAACGAGGCAAAATATAGCATTTTTAACTAAATCAAGGGTCATAACTCTGCTGTTACTGGTCTGATCTGGCTGGTTTTCTAACTTATCTGAGCTTTCATTGATATTATCAATCTGTAAAAGTTTGGTAAAGATTGGATGAAAAATGATGGACCTACCGTCTTAAAAGAGGCAAAATATAGATTTTTTAACTAAATCAAGGGCCATAACTCTGCTGTTACTGGTCCGATCTGGCTGATTTTCGAACGTGCCCGAGCTTTCATTGATATTAACAATCTGTTAAAGTTTGGTAAAGATCGGATGAAGGCTCTATCGCCTTAACGAGGTAAAAGTTAACCGACGGACAAGGGGACAACTAGCCATCCCATAAAAATCATGTGCGAAAACTTTTGATGGGGCATTTCCAATGCAAAATTCTGTTGCATGAAAAAAATATGTTTATGCCCCACCACAAAAATAGTGTTACCCTTGTCCGTCCGGACGTACGTCACATCCGTTCGTCCCGTTTTTACATTCAAGTTTTTTTATAAAGTCAATTTCTCAGATACCGAAAACCGTACAGTTTTCAAACTTCATTTACACATCTATATGGCAGCAATATGTTCCTACCCGAATTAGGTCAATATAAATGACCTTGACCTACTTTTTACACTTTGTTAATTTACATCAAAGTTTTTCATTCAAGTTTGTTACATCAATTCTTTTTGTTAAGTCCATTTCTCCAACACCAGATGCCTTAGAGCTTTCAGACTTTAAAAATGATGATAACTGCATGACAGTGATATGTTCCAATGAAAAGTGGGCCAGTATGAATTACCTTGACCTACCTTTGGCACTTTGTTAATTTACATTGAAGTTTTACATTGAAGTTTTTTATTAACTCAGCTTCTCAGATACCAAAAGCCATACAGTTTCCAAACTTCATACACACTTACATATGTACGACAGCAATACGTTCCTACCTGAATCAGATCATTATAAATGACCTTGACCTATTTTTTACACTGTTAATTTACATCAAAGTTTTTTATTCCAGTTTTTTACATGAACATATTTTATTTAGTCCATTTCTCCAACACCAGATGCCTGAGAGCTTTCAAACTTTAAAAATGTTGATTACTACATGACAGCAATATGTTCCAATGAAAAGTGGGTCAATATGAATTACCTTGACCTACCTTTGGCACTTTGTTAATTTACATGGAAGTTTTTTTATTAACTCAGTTTCTCAGATACCAAAAGCCATACAGTTTCCAAACTTCATACACACATCTGTATGACAGCAATATGTTCCTACCCAATTCAGGTCAATATAAATGACCTTGACCTACTTTTTACACTTTGTTAGTTTACATTTAAGTTTTTCATTCAAGTTTTTTACATCAATTCTTTTTGTTAAGTCCATTTCTCCAACACCAGATGCCTTAGAGCTTTCAGACTTTGCAAATGTTGATAACTGTATGACAGCGATATGTTCCAATGAAAAGTGGGTCAGTATGAATTACCTTGACCTACCTTTGGCACTTTGTTAATTACATTCAAGTTTTACATTCAAGTTTTTTATTAACTCAGTTTCTCAGATACCAAAACTCATAGTTTCCAAACTTCATACACACTTACATCTGTATGATAGCAATATGTTCCTATCTTATTCAGGTCAATATAAATGACCTTGACCTACTTTTTACACTGTTAAATTACATGAACGTTTTCATTGAAGTTTTTTTACATCATTTTTTTGTTGTTAAGCCCATTTCTCCAACACCAGATGCCTTAGAGCTTTCAAAATTAACAAATGTTGATAACTACATGACATCGATATGTTCCAATGAAAAGTGGGTCAATATGAATTACCTTGACCTACCTTTGGCACTGTTTATTTACATTGAAATTTTACATTCAAGTTTTTTATTTATTACCTCAGTTTCTCAGATATCAAAAGCCGTACAGTTTCCAAACTTCATACGCACATCTGTATGACAGCAATATGTTCCTACCCAATTAAGGTCAATATAAATGACCTTGACCTACTTTTTACACTTTGTTAATTTACATCAACGTATTCATTCAAGATTTTTACATCAAAGTTTTTTGCTAAGTCCATTTCTCCAACACCAGATGCCCTAGAGCTTTCAAACTTTACAAATGTTGATAACTGCATGACAGCGATATGTTCCAATGAAAAGTGGGTCAGTATGAATTAAGTTGACCTACCTTTGGCACTTTATTAATTTACATTCAAGTTTTACATTCAAGTTTTTGATTAACTCAATTTCTCAGATACCAAAAGTCATACAGTTGCAAAACTTCATACACACATATGTATGACAGCAATATGTTCCTACCCAAATCAGGTCATGTAAATGACCTTGACCTACTTTTTACACTTTGTTAATTTACATTAAAATGTTACATTCAAGTTTTTATTACGTCCATTACTCTGGACAGCTTTTAATCTTCATACAAACTTACATCTATATGACAGCAATATGTTCCTACCCAAATCAGGTCAATATAAATGACTTTGACCTACTTTTTACACTTTGTTAATTTACATTAAAATGTTACATTCAAGTTTTTATTACGCCCATTACTCTGTACAGCTTTTAATCTTCATACACACTTACATCTATATGACAGCAATATGTTCCTACCCAAATCAGGTCAATATAAATGACCTTGACCTACTTTTTACACTTTGTTAATTTACATTAAAATTTTACTTTGACGATTTTAGATCACCTGAGCCGAAGTCTCAAGGTGATCTATTGGGATCACTCTTGGTCCGTCGTCCGTCGTCAAACGACATCTTCTCAGAAATGGCTTTGACAGTTTTGACCAAACTTCACATGGATGATTCTTAGATGAATAGTTTTTAGATTTGTTAAAATTAGGTCAGCGCGACATTCAAGATTGCCACCATTATCATATATGGCCGAAACCTTAAAAAATCCTTTCAACATTTTTTTCTTAAATAGAATGATCGCCAATGCCTAGACTGTCAAGTTTGTTCAAATGAAGTCTCCACGGTCAAAAATGGCCGTGCCCCGGGGGTCCAAAGTTTGTATATTGAGATTTTGACTTATAATAAAGGCTTATCATAGACTTATTTTGGAAAAAACTTTAAAAAATCTTCTTTTTTCAAACCACAAGGCACAGAGCTCTCATATATTACAAGTAGCATCAGCTAATGGTCCTCTACCAAGTTTGTTCAAATGGTGACCCTGGGGTCAAATCTAAAAGAAAGTCGGTGGTAATAACCTTGACATACACACTTTATTGAATTATTTAGTCTCAAGTTGTTTATTTTACATCGATTGTAACGACAGCTATCTGAACTTATCACTTTCTATGTCTTCCTGGGTAGAACCAGTACTAAGCAAAAGCAGATAAAGTGTCTTGCTCAGGGACACAACACAACACATATGGTAATGGTGGGTTCCCACAACTTTTTTGATCCTGGGTCCAATGCTCCTATGTGACCGACAGCACTTAAGCGGGGCATCCATTTCCCATGGAAACATTTTTCTAGTTGTTAGTCTTGTAATCAGCGCAAATGAAACCCAACTTTTATGAATTATTTATAACATTGCTCCTATTGTGGTGACCTACTATATGGATTCACATGTTTGAACTATGCTTAAGTAAAAATAAGTCACGATATCTTTAAGTTGAATACTACTTACTATGCCCTTATTGATAATTGCAATTATGAATTGTACTCTCGAACTGTCTTTTTCAAAGTTGATTTTAAGGCATTTTATATTTTTTAAACTCACACAACCACTGTGATGTTTATGAACATGTGCGTTCTTCTGAATAGGGAAAATTAATATTCACGAGGTCATTTTAATACAACACTGTGATTGGACAATAGTGTCAAGTACCATCATTAATATTGATACGGTAATATTTATCCAAGCAAGCGTATCCTTGGCCCAGGGATTAACGACTTTGCATTGTAAACCTTCTCACCTCTCACTGCTGTGGGTTTGAATCCCACTGGGAGCTCGACTTGCAAGTGAGGAAGTGTCAATTCTTACGGATGGCGAGAGGTGTACAGTACTGGTTCTACCCAGGAAAAGTGGGTGGTCTGCCTCCACCACAGAAAAGCCGACTGTCATATATAACCTTACATGTGTCGACGTAAAACACCATACAAACAAAATATTTATCCAAAGTTGCATTTAGCTATTACAATAATTTTGAGTCAGGTATACTCCTAACAGGCACCTGTCATTTAAACTATGCAAGTTATAGTCTGGCTAGAATTAGTAGATTTTACAGGAAGAAAAGCGGCTTCTGGTTTAATTGTGAAGCAAAATAAATTGATTTATGAATTTTGTTTTACTGTATTTCAACATATGGCGGAATAAACTAATAATTTTTTGTCTCTGACCAACTACATGTCATGCCAATCATTTTAGTAAAGGTTCCAAATCAATACCACTGGTGGTTTTTGAGAAGTCGACACAAAGTTGTATTTTTTAAACCTATTTATAGCTATGGCGGGCATCTTGAATTTCTGGCGGACCTGGTTTTTCTTAGGACCAACTAGACATCAAGAGCAAGTTTCATGAAAATCCATCAAGTAGTATCAGGAGTAGTCACCACAAGTTTTTCCTATATAACTCTATGTGTACAAAGATGGCCACTGGCCCCCATGTTTGGCCTTGAATATTGAAATGAATTTTGGTTAGGACCAACTACGTGTCATGCCAGTCATGGTAAAGGTTCCAAATGAATATCATTTAAGTTTTTTGAGTAGTCGCCGCAAAAATCTAGTTTTAGCTGTGGTGGCCATCTTGAATTTCCGGCCGACATGAATTATGCTAGAATCAACTAGACATCAAGAGCAATATTCCTTTGAAGTTTCATGAAAATCCGTAAAGTAGTTTCAAAGGAGTAAGTCGCCACAAGTTGTTCCCATATAACTCTATGTAAACAATGATGGTCGCTGGCGGCCATGTTTGACATAGAATCAAAATGAATTTTGGTATACCAGTCATTTTAGTAATGTTCCAAATCAATACCACTAATGGTTTTTGAAAAGCAGTTAATTGGCACAAACTTGTATTTTTGAAATCTATTCTTAGCCGTGGCGGCCAGCTTGTATTTCCTGAATTTATGCTAGGATTAACTAGACATCAAGGGCAACATTCCTGTGAAGTTTCATGAAAATCCGTAAAGTAATTTTGGAGGAGTAGTTCCCACAAATTTTGGTAAAGGTTCCAAATCAATATCACTGATGGTTTTTTTTATGCGCTGATGGGGTCATTGTCATACCAGGTACTACAGAAATGTATACATTTATGTATACAGAAACGTACCCGAAAATCATCGAAATCCAGAAAGGCCCACAAATATACATAAATATACCCGAGACAAAATACAAAGTCGTAAAATGCGGCCGTAACGCGTTGTTACTTCACGTAAACGAAACTTTCATTGTTTACAAAGTTTAATCAATGAATTTTAAAAGCCGCTCGCAGTTGCCTCCGCCTTTAAGGAATGCAGTTGGTCTAAATATTTGACCAACTCTTCTTGAATGACAAGCTGCATATTTGTTTACTTTTTTTGCGCTGGGTTTGATGATTTACAACTTTCTGATTTACGACAATACGTTCTGTATTTTATTACTAACTATGGCACCCTAAACATGTTTTAAGAACAATAGCGCAATAGTTAATGATAAACAATATTGTTTAAGGGTGACCACTGCTGAGGTTTTGGATTTTTGCACTTCCGGAAATTTACATTTGTTATATTTCAAAAATCATAATAAAACTGGAAAAAATAATTATACAGCAACAAACTCATGCCCAATAGGGATATTTTAGTGCAAAAAAAATGAAGATTTTTTAGATTTTTTTTTTTACCTCACATTTTGTGCCCAAAATTGACAATTTTTAACATAAGCCAAAATGGGGGTTAGGGGTACAAAAGATGGTATTTCTCAAAAACCGTTTAAGATATTCACTTAATTTAAACTTTATTACAAAGACATGTGTTAGGATATACAGAGACAGCAATACAAAGTATTGTTCCTATTATTTGTTACAGACCTATGCCGTTATATGTCAGAGCTCGTCGAAATCTAAAAAAGCACATTTTTTTCTCAGTTTTTATTGAATATCTTTCTTATATGCACACCAACCCCCAATTTTTATTTTTTCATTCTAAAACTCAGGTCTTATATATATTGTAGACAAAATATCTCAAAAAGTTAACTGTTCCTTTATCATGAAAAATTGATTTATCACAAATTTAAAAATGCAATTTATAGTAAACTGGGTGGGGTAATGACAAGGGATGTAATAATTGTTCAGATGGTGATAAAAATACCACAACTCTTAATTTTTCGTCCTAAAGTATGAACTATTACAATAAAAAAGACGGAAAATCGATACCTGTTCTGCAAACCACACTACACACATATAAGTTGCCATACACAATTTTCAGCCGATTCAGAATTTAAAACCACACTGTGACAGTGTATTACTAAAGATTAATTTTGCGAAAAAGTTATATCACCAACCCATCATTATTTTTCCAGAAACTAACTAGTAATATGTTAGTCTTCATAAAAAACAGGGAAATTAAAATTTCTTACTGTTCTGATATTCACCAGAGGGCACCCTTAAGTAGTTGTTTTATCAAGTTCTAAATTGTTTCAATTCCGTCGATGAGATCTTGTTTGTCCGGGTACGTTTCTGTATATTTGGGGGCCGTTCTGGAATTCAAAGATTTGCGGGTACGTTTCTGTATACATAAATGTACGCCGGGTACCTTTCTGTAGTACCCGATACGACCATGACCCCATCAGCCATAGTTGCCATCATATCCATATGTATGTACGTAATCTGTCCCGCTTTCTTGTCCGCTCAACTTCTATGTTTTTCATCTGATTTTCATGAAACTTCATAGGAAGTATCAGTATGATGTCTAGTAGCGCATATTGTCAGGCCATTCCGGTTGAACTATTTTTGGCGGAGTTAAAGGATTTTTAAGTTTTTCAAATCTAAACCTTGTCTGCTCAACTCCTCCGTTTTTTATCCGATTTTCTGGAAACTTCACAGGAAGCATCAGTATGGTGTCCCATATTGTCAGAACGTTCCGGTTGAATGATGTTTGGTGGAGTTATGGAACTTTGAAGTGTTTTTAATCTAAACCTCGTTCGCTCAACTCCGCCTAAGTTTTTCATCCAATTCCCATAAACCTTTAGAGGAAGTATCAGTATGATGTCTAGAAGCACATATTGTCATTACATACCAGTTGAATAATGTTTGCCAGAGTTAAGGGACTTTGAATGCGTTTTTCAAATCAAAAGCTTGTCCGCTTAACTCCTACATTTTTGTCCGATTTTCATGATACTTTATAAGAAGTATCCCTTTGATGTCTAGAAGCGCATATTGTCAGGATGTTCTAGTTGAATGATTTTTGCCAGAGTTGTGGGACTTCGAAGTTTTTCAAATGTAAAGAATTTCCACTCAACTCCTCATACATTTTTCATCCGTTTTTCATGAAAAGTGGTAAGAAGTATCAATATGATGTCCAGTAGGCCATAGTGTCAGGACGTCCTGGTTGAATTTTTTTTTTGGCGGAGTTACAAGACTTTGAAGTTTTTCAAATATAAAGCTTCTCCACTCAAGTCCTCCTACATTTCTAATCTGATTGTATTTCACATGTGTACTTTTATTCGGGGGAGCATCCATCGGTTCTGCCGATTTCTTGTGAGAAGTAGTCACCACAAACTTGTATTTTTAAAGTCTATTTTGAGCTGTGGTGGCCATCTTGAATTTCCAGCCAACCTTTGCTAGGATCAACTAGACGTCAAGAGCAACATTCCTGTGAAGTTTCATGAAAATCCATCCAGCAGTTTCAGAGAAGTAGTCGCTACAAGTTTTTACTATATAACTCTATGTAAACAAAGATGGCTGCAGCCATGTTTAACGTCGAATCAAAATGATTTTCGACAAGGACCAACATCATGTCATGCTGATCATTTCAGAAAAAGTCCCATATCAATATCACTTACAGTTTTCAAGAAGTAGTCGCTACAAACTTGTTTTTATGCCCGCAAAGGGCGGCATATAGTAGTTGCATCGTCCGTCCATCAGTCAGTTCGTCCGTCAATCAGTCCGTCCGCACAATCATGTCCGGTCAATAACTCTGGCATTCCTGGACGGATTTTCAAATAACTTGGCATAAGTGCTCACCAGAAGATGACGTGTTGCGTGCAAAATCCAGTCTGTGGCTTCAAGGTCAAAGTCACACTTAGAGGTCAAATGTCTAAAAGAGGTGCTTTCGTGTCCGTTTAATAACTCCGACATTCATGAACGGATTTTCAAATAACTCGGCACAAGTGCTCAACACAAAAAGACGACATGTTATGCGCAAAATCTAGGTTCGTGACTCCAAGGTCAAGGTCACACTTAGAGGTCAAAACCACTTCGGGGGCATTTGTCATTGACAATTCTTGTTTAAAAAACTTTTTTTTTCTAGGATCAACTAGACATTATGAGCAACATTCCTGTAAAGTTTCATGAAAATCCATCCAGTAGTTTCAGAGTAGTTGCTACAAAAAAAAGTTTACGGACAGACAGATGTCATACCACGGCATAAGCTTTGCTGATCTTTCATATCCGTCTGTTAATACTGAGTAAGTATATAACTGGTTTTAGGGAAGAAAATATTTTAACGCTTTTTTCTACACAAGTCTATAAAACATGATCGATGGGCAGTGTATTAGCCAGCCAACCGTGCAGCCGTCTTTTGCACGGCCGTTTTAGAAAAATCGCGGCCAATGTTTGAGGGAGTGGGTGGGGTAATTTTTTGTTGCTCAGCAACACTTCCAAATTCTTACTTCCTCAATATTGTCATGTTTTGTATACATTTATAGAAGAAAAATGACCTCAAATGTATTTTGTCACCTTTATCTGTACCACTTCGGGGGCATTTGTCATTGACAATTCTTGTTTAAAAAACTTTTTTTTTCTAGGATCAACTAGACATTATGAGCAACATTCCTGTAAAGTTTCATGAAAATCCATCCAGTAGTTTCAGAGTAGTTGCTACAAAAAAAAGTTTACGGACAGACAGATGTCATACCACGGCATAAGCTTTGCTGATCTTTCATATCCGTCTGTTAATACTGAGTAAGTATATAACTGGTTTTAGGGAAGAAAATATTTTAACGCTTTTTTCTACACAAGTCTATAAAACATGATCGATGGGCAGTGTATTAGCCAGCCAACCGTGCAGCCGTCTTTTTCACGGCCGTTTTAGAAAAATCGCGGCCAATGTTTGAGGGAGTGGGTGGGGTAATTTTTTGTTGCTCAGCAACACTTCCAAATTCTTACTTCCTCAATATTGTCATGTTTTGTATACATTTATAGAAGAAATATGACCTCAAATGTATTTTGTCACCTTTATCTGTAAAAATAAATTACCCCAGAGACACCTACTTGCCGCAAATTGTCGCGTGTTAGCAACTTATTTTGCACACCCTGTTTGCATATTTGCACACCCAGTTCTTGAATTTCTGCCTAATACACTGTCGATGGGGTAGGGCCAAATTTGACCTCATGGTCTCCATTTGAACAAACTTGATGGAGGACAATAAGCTTATGGTACATGCAATATATTAAACCTCTAGCTCATTTAGTTCCAGAGGAGATTTTTTTAAAGATTTACCTTAATAACACGCAAGTATAACTGAACCCGGGGAGGGGCAAGATTTGACCCCAAGGGTCGCCATTTTAACAAACTTGTTAAGAGTACCATAAGCTTATGCTGCCTGCAGTATATGAGAGCTATATACCTTGTTGTTTTAGAGAAGACGATTTTTAAAGTTTTTCCTTAAATAAATATGAAAAACATGTGACCCATGGGGTGGGGCCAAATATGACACCAGGGTCACCATTTGAACAAAACAGGTAGAGGATCATAATCTTATGGTAAATGCAATATAGTAAAGCTCTGTTTCTTGTAGTTTTAGAGAAGATTTTTCTAAAATGTTCTCTATAAAAGTCATGTATGTGACCCTTGGGGCGGGGCCAAATTTAATGCCTTGGTAGATGACCATAAGCTAATGGTAAAAACATAATATTAGACCTCTTGCTCTTGTAGTTTCCGAGATTTTTTAAAGATTTTCCTATATAACTCTATGTAAAACTGATGGGCAGGGCGAGATTGACCTTAGTCACCATTTGAACAAACTTGGTAGAGGACCATAAGCTGATGCTATATGTAATATATGAGAGCTCTGTGCCTTGCGGTTTTAGAGAAGATTGTTCAATTTTTTCCTATATAAGTCTATGTCAAACATATAACTGCCGGTGGGGCTAAATTTTACATCAGGGTCACCATTTGAACAAATTTGGTAGAGGACCATAAGCTTTTGGCAAATGCAAAATATAAAACCACTGGCTTTTGTAGTTTTAGAAAAGTAGATTTGTTAAGTTTTTTCCTATATAAATCTATGTAAAATATATGACCCCCGGGGCAGGGCCAAATATTTCAACAAACGTGGTAGGTTATAGCTACGGCAACATATTAAACCTCTGGCTATTGTAGTTTCAGAGAAAGCTTGTCAAATTTTCCCAATATAAGTCCATGTGAAACTGCGACCCCTAGGGTGGGCCAGATTTGACCCAGGGTCACCATTTGAACAAACTTGGTAGGGGACCATAAGCTGATGTAACATGCAATATATGAGAACTCTATGCCTTGTTTTGGAGACGAAAAACAATTTCAAAATTTTCCCAATATGTCTATGTAAAATGTGCAAAATCCCCATGTACAAACTTTGGACCACCGGGACACAGCTATTTTTAATTGTATAAAGACGAAAAACACAAACTTGATAGTTTAGTAGCAAGTGATCAATTATAAAAAATTCTCAAAATCTATCTTGCTATTCTTGAGAAGATTTTTTAAGGTTTTCGCTATTTTCAGCAATGGCGGCCAACTTGAATGTCAGAATGGCGGTTTCAGAGAAAGTGTTGCTAATGGACACCAACACCCACACCGGCAGATGAAACGCTATCGCACAAGCCCTGCTGACCTTTGGCCAGAAGAGATAAAAATGAACAAAAGTCCTCTGCCTCTAGCTGGATTTGCAGTGGTCCTATCTACACCCAGTAACCACATCCAACAAATCAGCAATAAATCAGTTAACTGATATTATTATCAACACTTTTATTCCGATATTGCATTCCATTGCACATTTAATCAAATGACCAGCATATCATCATATCACCAACTACCTTTCCAGTAATGTATATATCACATATCAGTTGAAAGTTTTGGCATATCAGAATGTCCCAGTAATGTATACAATGTCATATTGCATAACAAAATGAATGACAGGCATATCATGTATGTGGTATTACATGTACCGGTATTACATGTACCGATATATACAATTTGTACAGTCTTAAACTGGTAAGCAGGCTTCAGTGACAACTTATTACAGTGATCTTAAAACAATCGTTTATTGCACGTTATCAAGACAGATTATTATGAAAATATCTAATAGTTTATCTATAATAATATTTTTCGTATAAAAGTATTTAAATTAAGGACCTTGTTATTACATTGTCAACAACCTTGTTATTACATTGTACACATTTGTACATAATAAAATTATTTATATTATGGATCTAAACTGTTTTCTGATACTTTAAAAATGTTTCTCCTGTATAATTTACTTAAATGCAACATAATTTGGGCATTTAACACTCAATATTAATAATTGAGGCTCAGTATAGTGCACCAATAATATATTTAAAGTTCTCCGGCCATGGTTTGCTTCATAAACAAGTTTATTTAAATCGAAATCAATACACAACAATAGATATTTACAATTCACACATTGCAATATCTGTGAAAAGCGAGAATAAGATTTTATTTGATGATGTAGAAAACTTTGGACAGGTAAATTAATCCGCAGGTAAATGTATTTATCAATTATCTGGCAATAGTTGTTGTGCAGCTATACAATTCAGATTTACCTCATTTTTCTGTGCAGTCACGCAGCGGTAAAAGTAGTATATACGTCTTGCAAATAATACTTATTTTTACATACAACTTAGTAGCGGTTTTCAGTATATGTTTCTCTCCGAGACTATCACGAAATGTTCATATGATGTTTAGAGTTAAATGTCTTAATTGATAATACTAAAAAAAAGGGTGGCCATTCATCTTTAAATCCATGGTATAAAGAGAAACCGCAAATTTTATTACCTCTATTAAATTATATGCAAGCAGGTTTAAAAATCGAAATAATAAATGTAGATTAATTTAAGTACTTGATAAATACTTAAGATTGCAGAGTCTCCATTTTAAGACAAAAGGTTATTGCCTGTAATGTATCTTAGCCATTCTTGGGTGTAAGACGGTCTGTTTTCCCATGAAAATCATGAACATCTCCAGTTCTAGTGAACATCTGATGACAACACTTTTGACAAGAAAAATATTTTGAAGAACAAGGCAGCCATGTTTATGCTTTTAATATAAGTTCTTCCAGTTAAGAAAGTGTCAGAACCAATTCCATGCTTCTGTCAAATTATTAAATATTCCATTTATAGCATTGTTACCAATAAAACCTCTATAACAGGAGGTAGTGAACAACAACCACAGTTAGGAGTTCTATAACAGGAGGTAGTGAACAACCACAGTTAGGTGTTCTATAAGAGGAGCTAGTGAACAACAACCACAGTTAGGTGTTCTATAACAGGAGGTAGTGAACAACCACAGTTAGGTGTTCTATGAGAGGAGCTAGTGAACAACCACAGTTAGGTGTTCTATAACAGGAGCTAGTGAACAACAACCACAGTTAGGTGTTCTATAACAGGAGCTAGTGAACAACCACAGTAAGGTGTTCTATAACAGGAGCTAGTGAACAACCACGGTTAGGTATTCTATAAGAGGAGCTAGTGAACAACCACAGTTAGGTGTTCTATAAGAGGAGCTAGTGAACAACCACAGTTTGTTCTATGACAGGAGCTAGTGAACAACCACAGTTAGGTGTTCTATAAGAGGAGCTAGTGAACAACCACAGTTAAACCACAGTTAGGTGTTCTATAAGAGGAGCTAGTGAACAACCACAGTTAGGTGTTCTATAAGAGGAGCTAGTGAACAACCACAGTTAGGTGTTCTATAACAGCCCGAGATGTAGCGTTTTATCATTATTAAACTTGTTCACTTCATAAATAATTTATATCTTTCTTTTTTCCCTAATTCATAACTTAAGGACATATTGTAAGCCTATGATATTTAGTGGGGAGAAAATTTGTATAAGTTACTGTATATCACTGTTAGACATACAATTGCATGAGAAAATGGTGTTATTCAGTTTTGTATAAGATGATGAGGCACTCCTAATACAGCTTTTGGATGAAGCTAACATAATAAAACATTGCAGCAGATTTTTCATTAGTTGTGTTTTGGTTTTATTTTTATTCTCAAACAATGAAACATCAACAAAGCGTTGTATTTAGTACAGCTAACTTGCTAATCTGTTATTTTCCTTCATAAAAGCAAGATACTTTTCAATATAACAAGGCTATTAAAGGGATTTTTTTTTTACTCGGGCCTCAATTTATAAACCTGAGGTAATCGGTTATGCAGAATGTTAGCAGCAAATACACAAGCTTTCCATGCTTTTTCAAAGATCATTTAACCTTGGATAAATAGGTCCTTAAAGGGGGAACATGATTAATTCTTTCCCTTCCCTAACACCTTAGGGGGAACATGATTAATTATTTCCCTTCCCTAACACCTTAAAGGGGGAACTTGATTAATTCTTTCCCTTCCCTCACGCTTAAAGGGGGAACATGATTAATTATTTTCCTTCCCTCACACCTTAAAGAGGGTACATCAGGATTTACACGGTGGTTAAAGATCATAAGAATCTTTCACTTCATGGGTGGAGAAGATGGGGAATTCCAACCCGAGGTATATGTGTTTTTATCGGAACCGAGGCTCTGCTGAGGTTCCGATTACAACACATATACCCGAGGGTTGGAATTCCCTATCTGAACCGAATACCCATGATAGATTCTTTTTCTTGCATATCTGAGACATGCTGTGCGTTGACGCCGCCAGCTACTAACGTTTTGCACATTTTCCTGCATACCGGATGTTGGTGCATGCGTGACTTTTATCTTTACCCATAAAGATAAGACTTTCCATCCCCCATGAAAAAGGGCTTAACAAAATAAATACGCCTAAAAAACGACCACTTATTTACAAGGAACTTATTTTTACAGTCAATGTGTCATCCTAGGTTATGTGCCAGGGTTAATCTAAACATGTAATGTATATATGCTGAATTAAATATAAGACCAGGACAATATGGTGATCACACCAAATTTTGACTGATACAACATTTTTATCATAAACTGGAACATTTTTTAAAATTATATATTTTTCTAGAATCTCCTCAAGGTACATATTGGTACTCAATCCCCAAACTCTCTCCATACTTGGTTTAAGGTCACTGCGCAGGGATCCAGACATGGCTCAAGAAACCGCTCGATTGGAAGACAACCTTATAACCATTAAACCTTGTCCTATGTTGGTATCCAAACCCCAATCTCACTGTTCTAATTTGCGATTCAATCCTCCCGACTCACTTGATACAAGTGATCCAGCTATGGCTTGAGAAACCACTCGGTTGCACATTAACCGCATAACCATTGTACTCTAATTTGGGACTCAATCCCCAAACTTACTGTTCAAATTTGGGATTCAATCCCACTGGCTCTCAATAAGTAATACATTGTCTCAGCTAAATGATCCAGCTATGGCTCGATAAACCTCTCGGTTGCACAGCAACCTCATCCATTGAGACATGGGTCAATTTCTATTTTAGGACTCAATTCCCACACTTACTGTTCAAATTTGGGATTCAATCACCTGAGTCACTCAAGGACCCTTCCTCTGATTTACTCCAATCTGTTCCAGCCTCAGGCTCACTTTCATCTATTTCTCCCGTTTCCGACATACTATGTTCCTCCTCTTCAACCTCAGCTTTACTATTCACCACCTTTTTTCCCTCACTTAACTCATTTTCATTACTGGAGAGAGGTGTGGCTGCATCACTTGAATGTTTACTTCTGTCGGAGTCACTAGAATGTTTACTTCTTTTATGATTGTGTTTATGTTCATTATCACTTTGATCAGAGTAACCTGAATGTCTAGAACGGTGTCTGCTCTTGGAGTGTTTGGACTTTTTATGTGACTTGCTGTGCTTTCTTCTTGAGGGATTTCTTGATTGACTCCCATCACTATCTGAATGTTTTCTAGATTTTCTTCGAGATCCTGACCTAGAGTTATTACTAGAGCGAGACCTTGATTTTCTTCGCGAATGAGACCTAGATTTTCTTCGCGAATGAGACCTAGATTTTCTTCGCGAATGAGACCTAGATTTGCTTTGCGAATGAGATCTAGATTTTCCTCGCGAATGAGACCTAGATTTGCTTCGCGAATGAGACCTAGATTTTCTTCTAGAATGAGACCTAGGTTGACTTCTAGAGCGAGATTTAGAACGTTTATGGCCGCTGTGGGATCCAGAAACCCTCTTTCCTGAATGACTTCTGTCACTATGTGATCGTGAATCTCTTTTCACTGATCGACTTCTAGAACGACTAGTGTCACTTGGTGATCTTGAATGCCTTTTTCTAGAATGGCTCTTAGAGTAACTTCTAGACCTACTTCTATCACTGTAGGATGATGATGATGCAGAACGTCTGCTTTTCTTTTTATGTTTTCCTGATTTTGACCTCGACTTAGATATTGACCTTGAATAAGACCTAGATGACCTTGAACTAGATCTAGAACGGCGGTATTTATCAGCTGACCCTACTTCTGATAGATGGTGGTGTCTGTTCGGATTAATATTTGGCGGTAAAAAGAATGGATCCATTTCATACATATAACTAGCATAAAAAGGATTAACAGGCATCGGTAGTGGAAACATAGGAAAACCTCCCCTAAATGCTGGATGACCCCTAAAAGGTCGTCCCCTGATAAAAGGTGGTCGTCCCCTGATGAAAGGTCTCGGTCCTCGAAATGGTCTACGAAAGGGACGTCGTAACCCCCTATTGAATTCGTACGTAACTTGTCTCACGGCTTCCTCTTGCGCTAACTTGAGCTCTTCCACGTAGTCTTTGTCTACCTCCCTTTCATAGTCATGTTCTAAATACTTGGGCTTCTTGCCCTGCCGTATCTCCTCTATGTCAGCGTACATGCTCCTATCACTAATTTTCTCCCAAAGCTTCTTTCCATCATGGGGAATCTGCTTTCTATTCCTTGGTTTGTCTTTCCTATGTTCCCCACGTCTCTTTTTTTGGCCTTCGGATTTTTCTCGACCATCATCTTCATCAGTATCATTAATTATCTCTTCATAATCTCGTTCATTTTTTTTCCTTTTATCACCACTCTTATTAATCCTTTTCTTCACAGATGGCACTGATGGACTGGCATCTTCAGATTGTTCACTTTCCCCGCCAGATTTGTCCATATCAGTTACATCCCCCGAGGTACTTTGCCTATAATAGTATTCGTCTTTCAATTTGCACGAAGTGCTTGGTTTAGAATACCTATCTTCTTGATCACTTGAGGTTCTATTATCTCTTCTCACTTTTTTATGCTTGCTGCTACTACTACTATTAGAATGATCCTTAACAGAGTTTTTCCGATCTGGCCTGATCCTTTTGTTTCCTTTCTCTTCCTGCCTGTAATGAGTGTTATCCCCAACCATGTCATCATCATTGTCTGATGCATATTCATCCGCTGACCCAGTGTCTTCCCATTTTCCTGCATATCTTTTAAGAAAAGAAAACAAAACTGATTGGCAGTTATGGGACCATACCTCATTGAATGGTTGTTTTAATTTTTGAAAGGACTAGGTATGATAAGGGACAAAATTGGCTCCCAATATTGAAAGTTTTAATGCACAAGTTTTGAATATCTAGATTAGCTACGAATGAACAGAATCAATTTTAAAACTCATTACAAGTACGTTTGAAGGCTCTAAATGAGTTTAAGAGCCTCACAAACGAGGCCTTTCCTTTCAACAATCACATTTTTGTTAATTTTCAACAGTTTTCGATCAGTTTTTGGTCTTGGAAATACAGAGCGCACCCTCGAGCACAGCTGATTTTTTTGTTGAAACAAGTACTTGATAGGGATGCATCATCAGCCAAAAAACTGTGTGTGCTCGGAGGTGCGCTCTATATAATCTTGTTGAGAAAGGTCCAAAATTTACAAAATCTAACAAAATTACCAAAAAATACATTTTTTGAGACCCTGTTTATTCTTCTAGATAAATAAAACTATAGTTTGAAGATAGAATATGATCAATTTACATGCACAACAGATTATATTTTTGCATTTTGAACATATTGGGGGCCAAAATGCCCCATTGTCATAAATGGTTTGTAAGTTATAGGCTGGACACAATATTGTGAACGGACGACAAAAGAGAAGGGCAGACAGTGATAGGGCACTATAAATTGATTTGTCAGGGCCTTAATTACAAACAAAAATACAATAAAATGTTGGTCTAGTTTCAGATCACATGCCAACTGCTTCTTGAGTCCATATTTCAAAACAAGAGGCCCAAGAGGGCCTGTGGACGCTCTACTGGCTAAAACAGCTCTTATAGATTTAGATAGATATAGCTAGATATAGCTCTCTTCTCCTATAGATTTAACAAAGGAAAAAACAATATAGCATTTTTCAACAAATCAAGGGCCATAACTCTGTCATTACTAACAAGATCTAGCTAGTTTTCGAAATTGTCCAAGATTTCATTGATATACCGCGCTTTGCACAACTAGACATCATACGGAGGCTTTCTGCCAAATTTCGTAGAAATCCAACAAGCCGTTTAAGAGGAGTAGCACGGACAAGAAGTTTAAAATAAAAATGTCAAAGGGCCATAACTCAGTCAAAAATCAGCAAACTGGAACAAAAGCGTGATATGCACAACTAGACATCTTACCAATGCTTCCTGCCAAGTTTCTTCGAAATTCAACAAGGCATGTAGGATGAGTAGCGCCGACAAGACATTTTAAAGTAAGTGTCAAGTAATTAAAAAGATAATGAAATTTAAAAAAAAAAAAAAAAAAAAAAAAAAAAAAAAAAAAAAATTGAAATTGAAAAAATTTATAAATGAATCAAATTAAAAAGATTTTTTTTTATTTTTTTTTAAAAATGTTACCCCCCGGGGCGCGTCCAAATTCAACAGCAGAGTCACCATTTGAACAAACTTGGTAGAGGACCATAAGCTGATGCTACATGTAATACATGAGAGCTCTGTGCCATGTGGTTCCAGAGAAGAAGATTTTTTTCAGTTTTTGCCTATACAAGCCTAAGTAAAACTGTGACCACAGGGTGGGGCCAAATGTGACCAAAACCCCAGGGTGGGGCCAAATGTGACCAATGGGTCACCATTTGAACAAACTTGGTAGAAGATCATAAGCTTATAGCAAATGCAAAATATTACCGTAAACCTCTTGCAGTTTCAGAGAAGAAGATTTTTTCAGTTTTTACGTATACATGTCTATGTATAACATTTGACCCTTGGGGCGGGGTCAAATGTGACCCCAGGGTCACCATTTGAACAAACTTTGTAAAGGACCATAAGCTTATAGCAACAGCAAAATATTAAACCTCTGGCTCTTGCAGTTTCAGAGAAGATTTTTTAAGTTTTTCTCTATACATGTCTATGTAAAATATATGACCCTTGGGCCGGGGCCAAATGTGACCCCAGGAGGGTCACCATTTGAACAAACTTGGTAAAGGACCATAAGCTTATAGCAACAGCAAAATATTAAACCTCTGGCTCTTGCAGTTTCAGAGAAGAAGATTTGTTTGAGTTTTTCCCTATACATGTCTATGTAAAACATGTGACCCTTGGGGCGGGGCCAAATGTGACCCCAGGGTCACCATTTGAACAAACTTAGTAGAGGACCATAAGCTGATGCTACATGTTATACATGAGAGCTCTGTGCCATGTGGTTCCTGAGAAGAAGATTTTTTTCAGTTTTTCCCTATACAAGCCTATGTAAAACTGTGACCCCGGGGTGGGGCCAAATGTGAACCCTGGGTCACCATTTGAACAAACTTGGTAGAGGACCACAAGCTTATAGCAAACTCAAAATATTAAACCTCTGGCTCTTGCAGTTTCAGAGAAGAAGATTTTTTAAGTTTTTCCCTATACATGTCTATGTAAAACATGTGACCCTTGGGGCGGGGCCAAATGTGACCCGAGGGTCACCATTTGAACAAACTTGGTAAAGGACCATAAGCTTATAGTAAATGCAAAATATCAAACCTCTGGCTGTTGTAGTTTCCGAGAAGAAGATTTTTAAAAAAAAAATCCTATATAAGTCTATGTAAAACTGTGACCCCTGGGGCGGGGACAAATTTGACCCCAGGGTCACCATTTGAACAAACTTAGTAGAGGACCATAAGCAGATGCTACATGTAATACTTGAGAGCTCTGTGCCTTGTGGTTTCAGAGAAGAAGATTTTTTTCAGTTTTTCCCTATACAAGCCTATGTAAAACTGTGACCCCGGGGTGGGGCCAATTGTGACCCCTGGGTCACCATTTGAACAAACTTGGTAGAGGACCACAAGCTTATAGCAAACTCAAAATATTAAACCTCTGGCTCTTGCAGTTTCAGAGAAGAAGATTTTTTAAGTTTTTCCCTATACATGTCTATGTAAAACATGTGACCCTTGGGGCGGGGCCAAATGTGACCGAGGGTCACCATTTGAACAAACTTGGTAAAGGACCATAAGCTTATAGTAAAATGCAAAATATCAAACCTCTGGCTGTTGTAGTTTCCGAGAAGAAGATTTTTTAAAAAAAAATCCTATATAAGTCTATGTAAAACTGTCACCCCTGGGGCGGGGACAAATTTGACCCCAGGGTCACCATTTGAACAAACTTAGTAGAGGACCATAAGCAGATGCTACATGTAATACTTGAGAGCTCTGTGCCTTGTGGTTTCAGAGAAGAAGATTTTTTAAAGTTTTTTCCTATATGTCTATATGAAAAACATGCAAAACCTCAAAATACAAACTTTGGACCCCCGGGGCACGGTCATTTTTGACCCCGGGGACTTTATTTGAACAAACTTGATAGTATAGGCGTTGGCGATCATTTTTAAAGAAAAACTGTTGAAATCTGTCCAGCAGTTCTGGAGAAGATTTTTTAAGGTTTTGACCATACATGGTAATGGCAGCCATCTTGGATGTAGCGCTGACCTAATTTTAACAAATCTAAAAAGCATTCATCTAAGGATCATCCATGTGAAGTTTGGTCAAAATTAGCCAAGCAGTTTCTGAGGAGAAGTCGTTTGAAGAAAAGTTAACACTCGACGGACGACGGACGACAGACAACACACCATCCCATAAGCTCTTCTGGCCCTTGGCCAGTAGAGCTAAAAATGGCGAAAGACATGCAAGCATGATACCAATTGATAGTTCTTCAACTGTAAATATAATGCATTTGTCCTTAAATTTCATTTATACATTTCTGATTTTTACCTTTTACAGAGATTTACAACTTTTTGTAAAAATATTTTGAATATATTGGAACACATTCCAAATTTAACCATTCTGGTATCAGGGTGATATAGACCAAATGGTTAAACTTTTACATATAGTCACGGAGATTCACGTTAACGTACCCTGATATATTAAGAAATTCATCAAAGTTGAAACTATTACAATTTGAGCATTTAAATCACCTGTCAGGTTTCCATTTTGATTGGACTGCACTGTCATCGTCTACAGTGAAGGAATCACCAGAGTCGGACGAGTCTCCATGACGCTTTTTCTCCACAAAATTACTTCTTATCATATCATGTTTTCTGTGAGAATCTCTGTCATACAAGAAAAAAAGATTAGTACAATGTTATGATAACACTAATCTTCATAATAACGGATAAAATAGTCCAGAGCCCCAATAGTTTATATCCACAATTGATGTGAATGGGGTTTTCCAACATTGTGGAACACAGATTGCATTGTCTGAGTGGCCCGTATTGAACATCATAACAGTAAAGGATGTTTGTACGTACACCACGTGACATGGTAGATATATTCTGGAGTAAGTCTATTACAGGTTAAATGAGCTGTGAGAGGTGTTGCATCTTATAATTACCTCTCATGAACAGACTCAATAAAACCGAGTCTGCTACTTTTTTTTCTTGTTTGTGTTTGTTGCTTCCAAGGGATCCCTTTTTCAGTATTTATTAATATAACTGCGGTTAAAAACTATGAATGCCCCTGCTGAAAGCTATCAGTTGAAATATTAAATCATTAAAGTACCATAACACTGCCAAAAGTCAATGGACCGAAACAGCACGACGAGATGCGCAACTAGACTTTGTATGATACTAAGCAAGTATACAAGCAAGTATCGCCAAAATCTGTTGAGGAGTACTCTGGACAAGGGACATGTGTATATACGAACAAAGTGCGCCGTACGTACAGACAAAGTGTGACGGACAGACAAGGGCAACACAATAATTATGCCTCCAACAATGGATGGAACATAAAATGTCAACATTCAAACGTTGAAAGTATTAAATTATTAAATCTGTTATTAATGACAATACCACTGGTAAAGATTTTACATCCAGTTCATGTAAGATATGGTGGAAACAACGTGTTTAACTCACGAGTCGTTCAAGTAAATGCTATGAATATTTAACTAGAAATGGGATGAACATTACAGTACAGTACCTGATGTACATCTCTGTGCACTTGTCGGAGTATTTGCTGGCATCGAAGTCGCCATAGTCTACGTTCTGCTGCTCGGGCTCCATCTGCTCTATGTAGTCGTGTTTATGCTTGTAGAATGGTCTACCCATCCTGCCCCTGGTGGCCATGTGCTGTTGGTACTTCCTGTTGCTCCCATCCTTACGTTTACGTTCTTCCCTGTAACTATGTCGTAGCGTGCTCACGAGGGTGTTGTTGATGAAGGTCTTGTTGGGTAGAACATCACGCTTCTGCCTGTTGGGAAATACAAAGGTGAATCATTGTCAGAATATCAATTAATATTAAACTCAAGTTTTTCAAAATTAGTCACCATGACAAGTAAACAGAAAGGGGTAGCAATTTTAATTCAATGAAGGGAAACAACTCTGTGATATTTTGCTGTTTATGAAACTTGTTTAGGCTTTCATTGATCAATACAACACTCTTTACCATGTTTGGTAAAGATAAATTAATGTCAACAATCTGGCCGAGTTTGGTAAAATTCGGATGGAACATAAAGCAAGCAAGAGGTCAATGACCTTGAAGCTCTACTGATAGGTTTTGGAAAGCTAGATCAGCATTCCTGTGAAGTTTCATGAAAATCTGTCATGTAGAGGAGTAGTCGCTACAAGTTCTTACTATATAACTCGCTACAAATTAGTTTTTTAAAAATCTATTTTTAGCCAAGGCAGCCATCTTGAATTTCCGGCCGACCTGAAATTTTGCTAGGATCAACTAGATATCAAGAGCAACATTCCTGTGAAGTTTCATGAAAATCCGTCAAGTAGTTTCAGAGGATTAGACGCTACACGCTTTTACTCTATAACTAGGTAAACAAAGATGTTGATTGTTTTTGAAAAAGTCCCATATTAATATCACGTAGTTTTCAGAAAGTAGTCGCTACAAATTTGTGTTTTTTAAATATATTTTAAGCCCTGAAGGCCATCTTGAATTTTCAGCCGGCCTGAAATTTAGCTAGGATCAACTAGACATCAAGAGCAACACTCCTGTGAAGTTCCAAGAAAATCTGTCACCTAGTTTCAGAGGAGTAGTTACAAGTTTTTATTATATAACTCTATGTAAACAAAGATGGCCACTGGCAGCCATGTTTAATGTTGAATCAAAATAATGTTTGACAAGCATCAACATCATGTCATGCTGATCACTTTAGAGAAAGTCCCATATCAATATCGCTTATACATGTAGTTTTCAAGAAGTAATCGCTACAAACTCGTTTTTTTTTAAATCTATTTTTAGCCGTGGCGGCCATCTTGAATTTCTGGCAGAGCTAAGATCATTTCGACATCAAAAGCAATTTTCCTATTAAGTTTCATGAAAATTCGTGAAGTGGTTTCAAAGGAGTAATCGCTACAAGTTTTTACTATATAACTCTATGTAAAAAAAGATGGTTACTGGCAGCGATGTTTAATGTCAAATCAAAAGGATTTTCACCATGAACCAACATCATGTCATGCTGATCATATTAGAACAAGTCCTATATTAATATCCCTTGTAGTTTTCAAGAAGTAGTCGCTACAAACTAGTTTTTTAAAAATCTATTTTTAGCCGTGGCAGCATATTGAATTTCCGGCCGACCTGAAATTTTGCTAGGATCAATTAGACATCAGGAGCAACATTCCTGTGAAGTTTCATAAAAATCCGTCGATTAGTTTCAGAAGAGTATGGCCGCTGGCAGCAATGTTTACTTTCAAATCAAATCGATTTTTGACAAGGACCAACATCATATCATGCTGATCATTTTAGAAAAAGTCCCATATCAATATCACTTATAGTTTTCAGGAAGTAGTCGCTACAAATTATTTTATTTTTTAACTCTATTTTTAGCTGTGGTGGCCATCTTGAATTTCTGGTCGATATGAGTTTTTTCTAGGATCAACCAGACATCAAGAGCAACATTCCTGTGAAGTTCCATGAAAGTAGTCAGAGGAGTATTCGTTACAAATATTTACTATATAACCCTATGTAAACAAAGATCATGTTTAATGTCGAATCAATGCGATTTTCGACAAGGACCAACATCATGTCATGCCGATCATTTTAGAAAAAGTCCCATATCAATTTCACTTATAGTTTTCAAGAAGTAGTCGCTATATACTTGTTTTTTAAAAATCTATAGCTTTGGCGGCCATGCTGGATTTCACATCAACATGAATTTTTGCTAGGATCAACTAGACTTCATGGGCAACATTTCGGTAAAGTTCCATGAAAATCCATCCAGTAGTTTCAGAGGAGTAGTTGCTACAAAAAAAAAGTTTACAGACGACGGACACCTTACCACGGCATAAGATCAGTAGAGCTAAAAATATACCGGTAGCATTTTTTAATAACTCATGGGCCATAACGCTGCTGTTTTCAGTCTGATATATATCTAGTTTTCAAACACATCAACGCTTTTATGATATTAACATCCTGCCAAGATTGGTAAAAATCAGATGAAAAATGAAGGTGCTGGGTATTATATTTAATCCAGCTTATCACAATCATGAAAATGTTCGGTCTGGAAAACTCGTTCATTTTTTTGCCGTATAAATGCTAAACATTAATTCACTTTGGGCTTTACGTTTCTGGCTATGAGAAGTAATTGTTCTGTGAATAAAGTATGTTTTTATTCATTTTGAGTTAAATGTACAACTGATAGCAAAAATTAATAATATAAAAGCTTTATGGTAAAATTACCTCTTTCCTAAAAGTAGCTGATTAGCTGTGTTAATTTCAAACATTGTCATTTATTGCGTTTAATGAGACTGAAAAAGTGTAAAACACTATAATTAAGATGTTGGCAACATTTCCAAAAATATTTTATTTTACAGCATGAGCAAAGGCTAAGCACGACTATAATAGCATTTGCATCCATTGTAAACCCAGATCAGCTTACTCGCAGGCTGATCAGGGTTTACAATGTCCGGCTACTGATCAGTAATTTTCCCCAAAACACCCTTTGTCACATAAATGGAATGGTCTTAATTCAAGAAATAACAGACCATTATATATATGTAGCTGGTTAAGGGTTAAAGAAAGAGATTGTGATTACACAACGCATACTACTTATCAAGTCAAACATACCACGCAAGAGCACCCAAATCCTTCGCCAATTCTTTTCCCCTCTTGGCATCCTTTAGTATTTCAGAAACAGCCTGTCTGCAAAAAAACAATAGAAATGTACAGGAATATTGCCAGGAATTTGTAACCATCATTTATTGGTCGTGGGCACGATAGCTGCGGGTGGGGGTCCACCTCTCATCGCTACTCTGTCATGATATCCTTACAGTGGTCCCGATGACAATGTGATGGGCGATCGCAGCTGATTACGATGGATAATAAGGCGGAGAGCCACCATCTGTGTTTTATTAGCAAACTTTAATAAGTGTTTTATACTCAGGGTCCGACAAATCTTTAAAATCTGTGGTAGCCCACTGGGCTACCAGAAACTAAACTTGGTAGCCCGGCATGCGCGCGGCGGACTCGAGGCGACTCATTAACATTTTTCACTGTTATTGAACATGTTTGTATGTAAATGTATTTACCAATAAAATTATGTCTATAATATATGACTTCTGACTTTATTGTTTTACCAATATAAAATAAAACAAATTATCAAATTCCTTTTACGTAATTTAGATGCATTTTATAAAGATCTAAATCTAGGCTTTAAGGGTTTAACTAAATTTTAGAAAGATATTTTAAATCGTGGGTGCTAAAGCAAAATTATTATAAAATGCCTCTTAATCATTGAAATGAAATGGATGTTTTATTTTTGACAGTGTCACTGTAAAGTTTGTTGTTATATTTTCGTACTTAAAAATCATAACAATATTGAGAAAGTAAGAGTTTAAAAATTATTTATTTTTTTACCCCACCCACTCCACCAAATATTGGGCGCGATTTTTTCAAAAACGGCCGTGCAACGGAACTTCCCCTCTGAAAAATAACCGATAGTAAGAATCAAATTGAGTACGATGTACAATAGTACGAATCTAATTGATGACGAAGTACGAAATTTCGTAGGAGTTGTCGTTCTTGAATTCATTCTATTTTAAGAAGCAACAAGCCTTATCAACGAGAATTCGAGAAAAAAATGTGTTTTGTTAACTTGAAAAGCACCCCATCTTCATTAAAAATGTTTGAGACCCCATCTTGATTGATTTATTTCAGATACCCCCCATTCCCCACAACTCAATTGTTTTTGTGTGTGATTTACCCACCCACCTGTTGATGCGATATTCCGGAGTTAGGACGTTTTTTTGGGTCATGTATTTTCTATAAATCGCCGTCCGCTACCCACTGGTATGTTTTAATGGAACAGCCCTTACATACACATTCTTGCAGAATGAAACAATCATGTTTGTTTCTCGATCATAAACATTCATTTTCGTAAATTGTTCTACTCAACTCAACACGTCCCTCATCAATAAAGCACCGTGTCCTAATTACTCAAGATTAACAAGTGTATACACAGGTCACGGGTCAGGTCACAGGTGGTAATCAGCAGTCTGCTATCGCGAATATGATTGGCTGATAGCTTATTTAGTGGGAGCGACAATAAACCTGTCAATCAGATTCAGGCACGCGCATGACTGCAATTGTTTGAAGTGGCATAATGCTTTGGGATTTAAGGGATGTCGCGGAGATCAAAGGATGACGGAAAATCGCCGCCGGGCATTAAAGCATGTCGCATGCGACATCCGATATAGGTCTTGGGGAAACCCTGTACATAACTAATCTGTCAATCGATCTGATCCGATCACTCGTGGTGTCTAAACACCTTGTTAATTGGTGTTATTATCGACGCGTGGCGGTGTAATCTTATCTGACTAATTAGCTGGGAACACAGGATTTTGTGATATGGATTAGAGCTAAAATCTTTTTCTTTGCCGGGCTACTTCAAAAGAAAAGTTGCAGTAGCCCGCCGGACGCGAGATAGAAAAAAATGGTAGTCCGGATCTCGACTTTTGGTAGCCCGCGGGCTCCGGGCAGAGGATTTGTCGGACCCTGATACTTTCTGCTAAAAAAATAAAACGAGGAATTAAATACACTTCTCGCCTACAACGTGCTTTGACACAAATAAAAGATGTTTAAATGGGTTCAACTCATGCTGAGTTATATCACCAACACTTGGCTGATCTTCTGCATGAACAAGAGTCAATTCTTACTGATGGCAGACCAGGAACAAGTGAGTGGTATGCCTCCACCACTAAAAATCGACTATTTTTAACCCTGTTACCTACGACCATTAAGCACTGGTTAAAATATTATTCCAAATATTAACTAGAACGAATTTGACAGCGCGCCATCACAAATACCCACGTTTTCTTCACAGGTCATCCCCCACCACCACCCCACACCCCGCCACACAGAGAAGAAAAACATATTATTATACATTGTCATCCCTTCATCAAGGTTCCAATAACAAATTTAACCCTGTTACCCCACCAAATTCCTCCTCCAACCCCAATGAAGACATCCAAGTTTTAAATAATAAATCATTTAACATCCAGGGGTCGAATTTCACAAATTTAGCCACTAGCTAAAAATATCCAGTGACTAAAAAATCTACTAGCTAAAATCGCTTTACACTAGCATTTTTATTCAAGTAATAACGGGATGTAAATTCTATTTCAAAATAGTGTTTTAGTATATGTAAGACGTTTATTATGTGATAACTGACTATATACTAGAGTGTCACTGTACAGTACTGTTTACTGCACCGTTTCATTTGTTTGTTATAATTTATTATTGATTATTGTGTTGATAAGGAAATTTTCCTGTATGAAACTATGAATTGTGAACCTGAATTTTCTCTGCGTTCGCTCGACTCCATCTCGTCATTTTGTCTTTTGAAAAACGAAGTGATTTTGCGAGCAGACGATTCTGCCATGATAATTGATTGTGTAAAGTCCCGAGTTATCTTACCGAAAGTTGATATCGATTAATTACGTATAGACGCTTGCACTAATCTTGTTTACTAGGTAAGCTTCAATCTGATACAGACTGCATTTACTTATTTTCGTTTGACAATGAAGTTACGCAATTAATACATGTGGAATTGGAGAGAGGTTTGACTACATATTAGGTCGTCGGACCATTTGTTGGTTCTGTCAGTCTTCGTGGGTGATATTCAATCAAGTGTGTGCTATTTATTTCTACTCGCAGAAAAAAGCAAGTGCTCGAAATTTTCGGTAGCAATCTGAAAAATCAACTCGCATTTTGCGAGTTCGTAAGAGTGAAATTCGACCCCTGACATGCTGTGTATCTCTTTCATAGATTACTATTATACCAACTTAAGTATGGAAAAATGACTCTTCCATTCAAGGAGATGCGGAAACGGACGGATGGACAGACGTTCTAATTAATCAGTATTTATGTGGCTACCCTTTTGTTCACTCTTTTGTTCTTCTAGCCACGCAAAAGAATTTTTAGCCACATAACAGAAACGGAATGAATAGCACCTATTTTTCTCTATTGTTCTCCTAGCCACCTAAGTACTGATTCGTAAGCTGACAGACGGAGACGATTTTAAAATACCCCATTTTTTTATTATCTTTATTACTGTTTTCCGTCAACAGATGCATTTAATTACCATGGTTTCATGCTCGAAACTTGTTACACTTTTTTTCCCCTGTTAATTGCGATTTATTTTTTTATAATTTTTTTTTATATAAAAACGGGAAAAATATATATGCTTTGGAATTGCAAATATGACTAAATATCAGAGCAATAAAAGCAGCCACTTAGACATGTATGGGATCTCAGTGTTCAATATTTTTAGAAGTATGCTTTTGATCTTAATTTATGGTGTATAACATTGACTTCTGAATTTACGTCAATGCAAGAAAGTTCAAGCAAATTATATGTTTATACACGGAGTACTCCCTGCAGTGTTTTTTTTAAGTGTTTTGTGAATGCAGCCTGTGCCTGTGCCATTGTAAAAAGTAGCGGCATTTTTGGATATAATTGTGAAAAAAGTATACTTTTTGGCATTGTGAATGGTGCCGAATAACGGCCTCAAATTAGGTATTAAAAAAACACTGCCCTGGTTTATAATATTTGAATGGTGTTTTAAGTCATTTTTAGCACATTAAATTTTAGGTAGCCATGACAACAGTTCTACAACAAATTTATTGCTCCTTCTACCCAAATTGGTATGTAAAGAGTTTATATTGCAAATTCTGTGTAAAAATAATTAGACATCTTTTTAGTATGTTAGTTTGAGATTTCCCTATATAATTCAATGATATTTAAAAGACTTTATTGGAACCTTAAGGCTTAACACGTAAACAATTTATTATAAACACAAAATTTGTGTAACAGTGACATTCACTTTTTAAAGATATTGTTGTACCGGTCACTTGTGCTCAACCATCTTAACCGGGCCTTCGCAATACAACTGACCATTCTGGATCAATGCGACCAACCAATCAATGTCGAGCGTGACGTGAACGCGGAAAAACACTGGCCATCTCCAGAAAGCGATCTCTTGAATTCTACCCTTCCGACTGACAACACCTTGTCTAGAACTTGGGACAGGAGCACTACTGCTATAGGTAAGTAGTCCGTTATTTGTCTTATAGACAATAGATAGACCCATAGGGCCTATTGAACAATATATAATGAACGTAAACACATATCAAATGCCATGTTCAAGCAGAGCTACTACAGGGAGATCGTTGACTTGTAAACATAGAGATCATGATGGAGAGTCGACTGAATCAGTTTCTCGAGGTGAATATTTACTATTACACCGTTTCAACAAAACTTCTTGAAAATATATCCAAGTACAATACAATTTAAATATATTTTTCTCAACACTTATGGTGATTATACATGCCATACCCTTCAAGTGTTATTTCTGGTTTATCACTCATCCTTGTAGAGAAAACGTGTATTTCATTGGAAAATCACCGCTTTCTTTATTTTTCTGTTTAACTGGTTCCCAGGTAATAAAACAGGGGACCAGTTTTTTGTTGGTTGTGAGTAAAAGCCGTACATTCCGAAATATAACGGAAATAGGTATGAAAGCACTAATTATTTTCCCCATAGACACCAATGTTAAAGTGTCACATATTAATGATTTGCTGCAAATTCAACTCAAGTATGGATAATGCAGCAGTGTAATGTTTATATAGAAAACTATTTTTCCACTTGAAAAATCACCAGAAAACGTGGGGTCACAAGACATGTAAGAAAGTTCTTGTTTGTTTACTAAACAGGTCAAGGGTACAGCTGTTTTTATTGATCGACTGTTTTCATTGCTCACAAAGTGTAAGCATAGAGCATCAGTGATCCAGTAAAACCTATTAATACGCTTCTTATACATATAACCACAAAATCGAATAGAAATGGGCAGTTTTCCCCTACTTATAATGCCCATTTTCATCAAAATAGGAGGGATTACTTTTTATTATAGGAACTACATTCGATACACCTCGGAGGTCTACACCTCGGAGGTTTACATGTAATTAGTGGTGGTAAACCTATAAGAGGAGAAAACATGTTCAGATGTTTCTTAAATGAGGATTCTGTGTTGTCATTTTCATAACAAGCTTAAAAACACCTACTTCATACATTTGCCGAGATATGGTCTCGTGAATACCAAGGACTATAGTCTGAAATCGGAAAAAGTCAGAGATTTTTTTTTTTAATTTTACACTATCTGAATTGTAATACCAAACGGCATTTCTTGTCAATACACCCACCATTTTTTTAATATATTTATATTAAATAGATCAAATGTTTAGAACATTCAATGGGCATAAATAAAATATGCATTTTCGGTACAATTAGGACGATGAATATGCCAATTTATGTCGATTTTCATGCCAAAATTGATTTTTCAATCAAATTCTTCAAATTGGTGGTACCATACCTGATTATAGTAGCGAATATGAGCTTAATAATGCCAAAAATACCGCTAAAATTAGAACTGATACTAGCTGAACGCTACCATAGAAAGATAAAAATATCGGACAGGGAAAGCAGCATTCAAGGACGACAGTCAACCACAAAACACGTCGAGTTTGAATGATAAGGTATAATAGTTTACCTATTTTAGGGGGGAGGGGGAGGGGGGGGGGGTGGGGGGGGGGAGTATGAGAAAGATTTAGTGGTTTTACGCCTAAATGCTGATACCAAAAAGACATAGTTCAACTGCAAATACTTCACCAATACGTCATTTTAAACACGAAAAAAAATGAAACTCAAAATAACGGCTTTTATAGACAAAATTGGACAAAAAACGATCAAAACCTATGTAATGAACTACGGAAAACTTATTTCAGAGCTAATTTTACCAATTGTTATCGGAAAAGTGTCCCTAGGTACGAATCTGAGCGAGTCCTAATTACTGCACGCATCTCTTATTGGTATGAAAGCACTAATTATTTTCCCCATAGACACCAATGTTAAAGTATCACATATTAATGATTTGCTGCAAATTCAACTCAAGTATGGATAATGCAGCAGTGTAATGTTCATATAGAAAACTATTTTTCCACTTGAAAAATCACCAGAAAATGTGGGGTCACAAGACATGTAAGAAAGTTCTTGTTTGTTTACTAAACAGGTCAAGGGTACAGCTGTTTTTATTGATCGACTGTTTTCATTGCTCACAAAGTGTAAGCATAGAGTCGAAATTTCGAAAATGTTCAACATATAACCACAACATCGAATAGAAATGGGCAGTTTCCCCCTACTTATAATGTCCATTTCCATCAAAAAAGGAGCGATTGATGTAAATTTCAAAATTGGAATATAAAAAAAAATATTGTCCAAGAATATAAGAATCTAGGAATATATTTTTCAAAAAGTGCATTCAGTAAGACCAAAAAATACATAGCAGAACAATCAAACAAAGCTCTGTTTTCTTTACTACGAAAAATTAAATTACTATCTCTTCCTTTTGAAATACAAATTTATCTTTTTGACAAAACCGTGAAACCAATATTACTATACGGTAGCGAAATTTGGGGTGTTGGTAATATTGACGTAATAGAAAGAGTGCAGCTTAAATTTTTAAAATTCATTTTTAATCTTAAGAAATCAACTCCTTCTTATATGGTATATGGAGAGACCGGAATTCGTCCTTTATCTATAGACATAAAAAGCAAAATTATTGCTTATTTGTCCAAACTAATAGAAAATATTAATAGAATGGTGTATTCGCTATTACACGATTTGTATATATCTAGAAAAGTAAAATCAGCATGGATGGACAACTTGAAAGATATTCTATGTTCTTCTGGTTATTCGGGAATCTGGGATAGCCAGATGTTTGCAAATTCAAAGTGAATGATTAAGTCTTCTTATCAAAGGTTAAACGATATTTTTATTCAAAAATGGAGGGCCGAAATTGATAGAACATCAGACACTAATATGTATAAACTGTTAAAAACTGATTTTAGACAAAGTAACTATATAAAACTATTGCCTGACGTTTTATGCAAACGATTTATGGCTTTTATAACTAAAAATCATCGCTTGCCTATTGAAGTAGGGAGGTGGAGAGGGGTACCCGTAAACGAAAGAAAATGTGTAAATTGCAATGATATAGGTGATGAATTTCATTATCTTTTAATTTGTCCTGAATTTAGTGAAATGAGGAAGAAATATATAAATAAATTCTATTATAAACGCCCTTTTATTCTGAAATTCACATCATTATTATCAGTTGAAAAGTATGCGGAACAAAAAAAAGTTTATTCATAGGTAAAATAAAAAAGAATGTAAGATTATAATAACTTCCTTAAGACATTTAAATAAAGATGACCAAACACCGTGCTACATTTCGTTTCGGTAGAACGGTGCGTCTTTGGTCAAAACATGTATAACACTGACAAAATGCGCTCTACATTTCGTTTCGGTAGGGCTACAGAAATACGAAATTAGTTTAAAAACCTGTTAACTTTAAAAAAATATTTTTGTATAAAGACATAAACATGCTATACAGTTATCTAAAACGATGTTTACAAAACAATTATTATTGTTATTGTTATTGTTATGTTATGTTATTATTATTATTATTATTATTATTATTATTAATACTGTAACCTCTAGTATATTATTTAGTATACTCATATTTTGGTTAGAAATCCATAAACCACACTGTTAGATAGTTTGTATATAGTCGTTTCCTGATGTATACGTGTTTAGAACTATATTTGATGATCTGTCGCCATTGATATAAATGTATTTTGTAACTGTTGCTTATGCTGTTCACATGTATTAACCTAAGTGAATAAAGAATTGAATGGAAAATTGAAGTAGCCTACATTGCCAATTAATTAAATGTCATGTTACATTGCAAATTGGAAAACAATAAAGGTGTGAAAAACACATTGGCAGATTTCAGGTAAGATTCACACATCTTTACAACAGCAGACATACGTGGATACATGACTAATCAGAAATATGTATACCAGTAAAGGTTATCCTTATCAAACAGTTATTTTAACAGTTCTTTTATATTTACATCGATTTTGAAGTATTTGAATAAGAAAAAAGTGTAACAAGAGATGTTTGCCCCCCCTTCAACATTATAGTGGCACAGGGCGATTGACAACATTCCTTGCAGTTTAAGATGTAGTGGTGAAGGTTGTTATTTTAAAAACCCAAAACAAAACCATACAAATCGATGTTGTTTCATTGGTAATGAAAAATAATTAATATTTGAAAACGTGTTTTATATGAACCTCTTGATACATACCATGTCGCTAAGACAAAATATAGTTTTGTTACCATGGCAACCACATTTCTTATGCGTATCTACCAAAAAGGGAAGGTACACAACTAGGCCATGACACAAACATTTCTGCCAAGTTTTGAGTTTGTAGTGCCAGCTGTTCTTGAGTTATCGAGAAGAGAAGCAATTTTTAGTATTTTTTTTTACAAGTTGTGTTACCATAGCAACCACATTTCTTAAGGGAATCTATCCAAAATGGGAGGTGCACAACTAGACCATGACACAAACATTCCTGCAGTGGTAGCTGTTCTTGAGTTATCGCAAAGACAAGCAGTTTTTAGTAATTTTTTACAAGTCATGGTTTGGTCACGATGCAGTCACGGTGCAGTCACAGTGCAGTCACAGTGCAGTCATGGTATGGTCACGATGCAGTAATCGATTGCGTTTCTGACCAATACCAAAGCATCTGCGTTAATGTTTCCTCCTCTTGACAATACTTTAACATTGGGATATCAATGTTCACATTGGGATATCAATGATGTTTATTTTATGAAGAAATTTTCTGGTGGGAAGAATTCTATGGTTTAACCATACTTGAAACCTTTATAATGTTGTATTTGCTGAGGATTTTAAGGGCGACATGTATATATCATTCCATGTTTCTTCCTCTATGTTATACATTTCATCCCATTTGGATTTTGAAGTCGGTTTGTTGGGGTTTTGATTAATAATATTATAACGGTACCTTAATCCATTTGTGTTCTTAATAAATGGAATGATATTAAAAGGAAGAATTGTATTTTGTATTTTTTTCATTTGTTCTGTGGAATTGTTTTTTTTCTAATGTTAGCTTTAATAGCCACATAACTCCATAGTATAGCAGAGAATGTGCATTTACATTATAAGTTATTAAATACCTCAACAGAATAAAAGTTTCTATTCTCATCTATTAACTCATTAAGTTGATGAATACCCTTTGAATACCAAGATTTGTAAAACATTACATTACCGCCAATTAAAATATTAGGATCACACAATAGTGGAGTTGTTGATCAATTGTTAGCACATAAAATGCCCTTATTTAGTTCTACAATATTAATGTAAGCTTTTAACACATCCTTCCAAAATATATTAGTATTTTTTTTATTAATACTTCTGCAAAACTTATCCCCAGGTTTATTATGTCTATAATATGGATAACTATATGTTGCCATTGTCCACTTTAAGCATAGGTATTCTAATCCAAGTTGCCTTAAGACAATATCCCTTAAGACAATATACGAATGCTTGGAGATTAATCATTTCAGACCACCCTCATTAAACTGTTTAATGAAAATGCTTTTCTTTATCTTTGCTGGTCCCTCCAATAAGAATTAATAAAAATGTCATTAATTTTTTTAATAATTGAATCATTTGGGTAAGCAATGAAATAAATAAATGATTAAGAATGGGTAATAATATTGTTTTAATTACTGTTATTTTACCAATCGGTGTAAGAATCTACGTTTCCAAAGTTTGATTAGGTTTTGTATTTTTTTCTATCTTATCATTATAGTTTATATCAATTATTTTATGAAGATTAACATTAAAGTGTACACCTAACAATTTAAATTGGATGCTTCCCCATGCTAATTTCCACTTGGTTTTAATTGAGTCTGTACTTTACTTTCTTGTCCCAATCCAAACTACCAGAGTCTTGTCAAAGTTCACCCTGAGTCCAGAAATGTTGGCAAAATAGGAAAGTTCATCGAGAGTGTCATTGAGTGATGTATCTGACCCATCCAGATAAATGGAAGTATCACCGGCAAAATGTGAAAGTTTATATTCCATATCATTTATAGATATTACTTTATTTATTTTTTGTTATTTTGTATTTTTATTTCTAACATTTCAGCACATAATACAGATATTTAAGGCGATAACGGGTCCCCCTGACGGCACCGCCTGCCGAGATAGAGAAAGAGATGAAAGAGATGAATCCTCTCTCTCTCTCTCTCTATATATATATATATCTCTCTCTATATATATCTCTCTCTCTCTCATATCGTTTAGACTGCTACTGAAACTTTGACGTTGGACCGGCCCCTTGTCACTGCGAGTCCTCACACATGACAAGAGGCAGACTACGATTGATCACAACGACTCACCCTGAACTACCGCCTGCGAGATGTACACCTGTCGTATGATGTAGGCAACCAGAGAGTTCTAAAATGACCATTGATACGACGGTGTCAGAAACACGGGCAACACGTGCAGCCGGATTGACCTACTTGGAACAACTTCGACGCTTCAAATCATCTTTGTTTTCTGATTGGCTAAGACGACTTCGAGCTGGCAATCGGATTGACCTGGTCTCAATTCTGCAGGTATGGTTCTGTTTTCAATAAATGTTTTTGTAAGAGTTGTCGAACAAACGTTGGCGTGTTATTCAGGAATTATATACTCTAGCTCGGTACAAAGAAGCGCTGAAACTACGAATTGAGGTGACATTCATTTGTAAGGCTGTGTCAAGCACATTCCCGCACTGGAAGCGCCTGTCCGAGGTAATCATTGACTTTGTAGAATACCGAGAATGCAAATCTAATGTAAGCCATCGATAATCTGAAATAACTATTTGTCATAACGATTACTTTTTATAATTGAACTTGTATTATATAACATTGCAGAAATAAAACTGAATTGATAATTATTAAGACTATAAACATAAATGATATGAATGTAAATATGTGAAGCCTGGATAAAAGCGTGTACATGATAAATAAGAAACGTTTAAAACAAATTATATAAAACAAATTATATTGCCGGGATGTCCATAAACCAATATAAACCCAATATTTAACATTTAGGAATATGCATGCCGTTTTCTTTCACCAGAATGTCGATGACGGCGATGGGGAGCTCACCGTAAGCGGTCTCTTGAAGGCGACATTCATGGTCTTCAGACCAACACTGACTCTTCCTGACGAGTAGAAGACAACTGATTCGGAAGAAAATAGCAATTATGTTATGTTAATGTTTTAACGACTGACTTTTAGCTTTTTTTCTGAAATAGAATAAGAAATAAATCTTTCGCCGAGAATCTCATTCATTTTGTAAATATGTTGTATTAAGTTTTGTCACATCGTGTTGTTGTTTTCTTTATAATCACCACAAACTAAATCATGAAATCCAGGAAATACTCCCATATACAAATGCATGTAGACATCATTTTGGTCAACTCCTACTCCTATATTTACTTTATAATGTTGGTGTAATTCTATACTTAAAAATATGTATTAGTTATGTTGTATACATAACATAACAACATAATACGTAACAAATACAAATTTAATTACCTAAACATAAGAAATAAATAGTGAGTACGAGATGAGTACGACTTGACCATTTGAAAATTTAAATGAGTACGAGTTGACCAAAATGAGTACGAGTTGACTTAAGTACGAGTTGACCAGTTACCATATCCCTGTTTGATTTTCATTAATTATTTTGTTTAAGATATATTTTATTCTATAAGCAATGGCCCCTGAAGCAATTTTATAAACACAGCTTAAGAGACAAATTGGCCTATACTTTTTTAAAAATCGTATTGGTTTGTTATATTTAGGGATAAGTGTAATAATACCCTCTTTCTGTGTTACAGGCAGTTCGTCCCATTAATATACCCGAAATGTATAGCTCTCACAACAAAATGCCCCAGTTTCTTCCAGCCCCAGTTTCTTCCAAAATACTTTAAAGAAGTCAGCCCCAAAACCATCAGTACCCGGTGAACGATTATTTTTCATACAAAATAGCGGTAATGATGCTTGCTGATATGTTAATAGGCCCTCTAAGGAATTAGATTCCTCATCATTCAATTTAGGTACATTTAGTCCTGACAATTCTTTATCTAAATCTATTGTTACTAATATTTCATCTCTGCTGGAGTATAGAGGTTTGTAGAAGATTTCAGTTTCTTTTAGAATATCTTTTTGGTCTGTGATTACAGTGAAGTAACCTTTCAACTTTCGGTATACTTTTACTAGTAAAGTTGTGCGTCTCTAAATTGCAAAACTATTTAGTTGTTTTTTCTCCATTTTCTATTAATTGAGCTCGTGATCTAATAAGAAAACCATTCATTTTTTTGCGTATGAAGTAATAGTAGTTCATCTTTTAATAGATCAAGAGTGTGTATTTGATCAGGAGTAAGTCTTTGTTCTAAATGTTGTATTTCAAGAACAATATCATTTTAACCCCAAGGGGAGGTGCACAACTATGACACAAACATTCCTGCCATGTTTCGAGTTTTGTTGTGGTAGCTGTTCTTGAGTTATCGCAAAGACAAGATTTCGGGACGGATGGACGGACGACCGACCGATCGACCGAAGAGGGGAATAATTACATGCACATTTGAACAGTATTAAAATTAGAACATTAGTTTACCCACAGACTTAATAACAAACAATAAGGTACCCATTATAAAACTTTTAAACACATTACAAATGATACCTTACAAATATATGGACAGACACTATATGTTTTTCTTTTAAATTAACAGTATAATGAGATGGATATTTAAACATAGATACAAAATTATAATATGTAATCGGTTTGTGTTAACTCATAGATCTACGTACCTGTATATCTATGGTTAAATATACCATATTTTTTTTAGAAAAGGAGAACAGCAATAATGCAAACGTATGGTATCATTATTAACAGTCATTCCTGGAATAAGCGACCATGATGCTGTCCTCATAGATACAAATATATCTGCCCGTATCAAACCCCAGAAACCACGCCAAATTCCCCTCTATAAAAAAGCTGACTGGGATGGCCTTAGGGGACATGTCGAAAAATTCCACAGGGATATGCAGAATTCACATGCATATGACAATGTCTCGGTAGATGAGCTCTGGAATCAGATATCAAACACCATTTCTGAAGGAACAAATAAATACATACCAACAAAAACAGCTTCAGGTAAAAATAAATTACCATGGATTAAGGTTGAATTAAAACGACTGTACAGAAAAAGAGACAAAGCATTTAGTAAACACAGAAAAACAGGACACAAAAAAGACAAAGAACACTATTTAAATCTGAAACATCTATGTAGAAAAGAAACAAAAATTGCATACCAAAAATACCTAGAAGAAATATTAAACGTAAATGAGGAAACATCCAATACTACACAGTCAATAAATAAACCAAATACTAAAAAGCTATATACTCTCCTCAAATTCTCAAAGCAAGACTCCACCGGAATTGACACGCTCAAAAAACATAACAAATGCTACACAGAAGATCAAGATAAAGCAAACATATTAAATGAGCAATTTCAATCAGTCGTTACCCCAAAATCACCAGTTTCTCTCAAATCATTATCTGAAATGAAATATAGAGATCTAGTAGATACTTGGGGAGGATCTGGGAATAGCTACAGCAAACACAGTACCATGCCTAACATTGTAATCTCGACAAATGGTATTGAAAAACTCCTGGCTAACCTAAACCCACATGAGGCGGCAGGCCCAGACCAGATAAGACCAATAATCCTTAAGAACATCAGCAAAGAAATTTCTCCCATTTTAAAAATTCTCTTTAGCAAATCGCTAATATCTGGACACACTCCTACACCTTGGAAAATGGCAAATGTAGCACCTGTTTTCAAAAAGGGCTCTAAAGCTGACCCAGCAATTTATCGCCCAATTTCTCTTACCTGCATCTTATGCAAAACACTTGAACACATTGTCGCTTCAAGCGTTACAAAGCACTTTGCTAAGTCAGACATTTTCTACGAGCTACAACATGGCTTCAGGGAGAAAAGATCATGCCAGTCTCAGCTCCTCATGCTCGTTGATGACATCCTAAAAGGAGTAAACACGAAGAGCCAGGTTGACCTTATCCTACTTGACTTCTCTAAAGCTTTCGACATGGTAAACCACGAAAAACTCCTGTATAAACTTCACTATTATGGTATCAGAGGAAATACTCTCACATGGATTAAAAGTTTTCTAGATAACAGATCACAATCAGTGGTCATAAATGGCGCCCAGTCAAATACCATCCCTGTCTCGTCTGGCGTACCTCAGGGCTCTGTCCTAGGTCCTCTTCTTTTCCTTATCTATATTAATGACTTACAAGATCATGTTAAATCCTCTAAAGTCCGCTTATTTGCAGATGACACTGCAATCTATCTATCTCTAACAGTTTCAACTCATTCCAGTCTCCTTCAGCAGGACTTAGAACAACTAGAATGCTGGGAATCTAAATGGGATATGCAATTTAATCCTTCGAAATGTAATTCAAATCACCAAACGCAAAACAGTAATAAACACACAATACTGCCTACACAACACTACATTAGAAACAGTCTCATCAGCAAAATATCTAGGGGTAAACATCTCAAATGATCTGACATGGAATAAACACATTGACTCAGTCTCCAACAAAGCAAATAGGACTTTAGGCTTTCTGAGGCGTAACATTAAGGTACATTCAGAGAGCCTGAAGGCAACCGCATACAAGACACTTGTCAGGCCTCAGCTCGAGTATTGTTCCACAGTCTGGTCACCGCACACATCTACATGCATTGACCAACTTGAATGTGTACAAAGACGAGCTGCTCGCTGGGTCAAACACGACTACGCCAGAACATCCAGTGTTACAAACATGTTGAACTCCCTAAACTGGAGACCTCTTGACAAAGACGCATCGACCAAAGACTGGTAATGCTAAATAAAATCTTCTTCAACCATGTTGCCATCCCATGGAAGATAATCTAAAACTAAATCCCAGACCTAGCCGTACATCCCACTCATTAGCACGTAAACAAATCCAAACAAGTACTGACTATTATAAATACTCATTCTTCCCCAGAACCATACTATATTGGAATACCCTACCTCAAAGCGTAGTAACCCTGCCCCCCAGTGCATTTGGCTTGGCTATTAGCCATGTCAATCACATGTCTCCCTAGAAAGCATGCCCTATCTTCTTTTAACCTGTTTTTCTATCTATCTATCTATATATATATACTGCATCACCCTCTTTCGAAGATTATGTGCAGGTGCGCGTCTGTGCAATGTGAGTAAGATAAAAGGGGTAAAAGAAGTCTTAAAAACAGGTGAAGGTGAAATAAAGATAATAGGGTTAACGGTTAAAAGTCTGAGCAAGACAAAGTGATTTTTAAAAGATAAAAACAGCGTTTCTTGTTTAAGGCATGGAGTGAGAGACGGTGCAAACAGCCAATTTGAATGAATCCAAACTTGGAAGCTTTGCTATGTCTGCTGGCAGTCTGTTCCACTGTACAATGGCGAGCGGGAAAAATGAATACTTATAGTAGTCAGCAGAGGTGTGAATCTGTCTATAAGCCAGGGGATGGGACTGTCGTGATATTCTCGTGGGTTGCGTGACATATGGTGGCATTTCTATGGCAACAAGTCCATATATGATTTTGTAGAGGAGACATAATCGGGAGTCACTACGTCGGTCTTCTAATGATCGCCAACCTAGGTCACTGAGCATGTATGAAACACTGGCGTAATACGAGTAGTTATTTAGCGTCCAGCGAGCTGCTCTGCGCTGTACCATCTCTAACTTGTTTATATTTGTCTTAGTATATGGACTCCATACAGGGGAGGAATATTCAAGTAAGGGGCGCACAAGGGTCTTGTATGCTACTTCCCGTATATCTTTATTTTGTGATCTTATGTTTCGCTTTACAAAACCTAGAGTCCTATTTGCAGTGGATGTTGTTCTTTGGATGTGGTCATTCCAGGTGAGGTTGCTGCTGATGTCAATTCCAAGGTACCTGGAACTACTTACCGTTTCCAGGATCTGGCCGTGGAGGATATACTGGGATGGTATTGGAGTTCTTGAGCGTGTAATGTGTATAGTAGTACACTTACCTGGATTGAACTCCATGTCCCAATCAGTTTCCCACTGTTCCATGCGGTTTAGGTCCTTTTGTAGGACTTCAGCATCTTGGAGGTTTGTCACTGCTAAATAGAGTGCTGTATCATCAGCAAAGAGCCTCACCTTTGATTTGATGTTCTCTGGCAGGTCATTGATGTACGCAAGGAATAATATAGGCCCTAGGACTGATCCCTGTGGTACTCCAGAAGTGACTGGAACTTCTGAGGACTTGTCATTTTCAAGGATGACTGTTTGTGTTCTGTTGGACAAGAATGCCCTAATCCATTGATGGATATAACCTCTGATGCCGAACTGGTGCAGCTTAAATAGGAGCTTCTCGTGACTTACCTTATCAAAAGCTTTACTAAAGTCTAGTAAGATAAGGTCTGTTTGTTTGCCAGTTATGGCGTTTCTTGAAAGTTCCTCGACCAGCATTACCAGTTGGGTTTCACATGACCGCTTAGAGCGGAATCCATGTTGCAAATCATAGAGAATGTTATTCTGGTCTAGATGTGAAACAAGGTTTGTAGTGATTATATGCTCTAATACCTTACAAAGGATACATGTCAAGGAAATTGGCCTGTAATTTGAGGCTAGACCTTTATCACCTTTCTTGAATAGGGGGCATACATTTGCATCTTTCCAGTCCTTGGGTACTGTACCTGTATCAAGAGAACGCTGAAAGATTACCTTTATGATGGGGGCAATGGACTCACGGAGATGTTGAAGGACTAGTGGTTTTAGCCTATCTGGTCCTGCGGCCTTGTTGGGGTTTAAATCTTTAAGTAATTTCAGGATTCCATTGTCTGAGATAATAATGTCTGGCATAATGGTATACTTACTGATGTTTTTTTCTGGAATTGAGGAAGGAGATAGCCTACCTGTGTCTACTTGGTTCTGGACCGCAATTTGGGCAAGTTGTGCTAGACTAAGCGGGGATTTAGGCGTGAAGGCGGACTGGAATTGCATGTTTAAAACATCTGCCTTTTCTGTATTTTCTGTGTACAGCTTACCTTCTTTTTTGAGTGGCGCTATTCCCTTTGAGTCTTTTTTGGCGTTGTTTAGGAGGGAGTACAACCTTTTTGTTGAATATGTGGGAGGGTTACCTGGTTCATTCGATTCTGTTTCGGATATTCCCAGAATTTCGCTGATATACCTATCATGTGCTTGTTTCAGCTTTTGCTTGACCAGGTGCCGCATGTCTATAAAGTCATGCCTGTCTCTTGCCTTTCTACTCAACTTGTACTTCTGGAAGAGGCTGTCTCTTTTCCTGATGTGCCTCCTAATTTCTTGGTTCATCCAGGGGAGTGATGGCTTACTACTTACTGTTCTGTTTGGGACATATGTGTCTATACCTTTTTGTAGTGCTGTCTTGAAATCTAGCCATAATCTGTTTATGGATTTAGATTCATGGTCTACCATAAAGTATTTCTGGAACTCCATCATATGGTCTGATAGGCCATTCCAGTCAGCTTTTTTGTAGATCTGCATCACTCTCGGTCTTTGGTAACTTACTTGGGGTTTAATGTTTACTTCTGCATAAACAATGTCGTGGTCCGAGATTCCTGGTAGTATCTCAACTTTACTTACAAGGGTAGGGTTGTTTGTTATGAATAAGTCCAGGGTATTTTCCAGTCTTGTGGGTTCGCTCACCATTTGAGAGAGGTTATAATCATCAAGTAGGTCTGTAAAATCATCATATAAGTTTATGTACTTACAGTCATGCTGTATGGTTGGTATACTGTCATCCCAGGTGAACTTTGGGTAGTTAAAATCGCCCAGTATCCATATATGACCGTCTGATCGATTTACCTGTTCTATTGATTTTTTAAGTTCCTCGTGGCTTACAGCATCTGACTCATGGGGTCGGTAGTATGCTGCAACATGCAATGGTTTTGATCCCACCATTTCTAGTTTGACCCAGAGTATTTCGCAGTTTGTTTCTAGTTGTTGCTCTCTATGGGCAATACACCTGTTACTTACTAGGATGAAGACACCCCCTCCTCGCGAGCCTCTGTCTCTTCTGAAAACCTCAAATTCCAACTCATCCGGGATAATTTCTGAGTTGTGTATGTCTGAGCTGAGCCAAGTTTCTGTACCTATAACTATGTCGGGCTTGACTTGGTCAAGTATGGCATGTAGTTCGTCTTTTTTATTGTTATTGTTTATTGATCTTAAATTTATATTTAATACTTTAAGAACAGCGTGTTTGAGTTTAGCTTTGTGTGTTTGGTAGGGACTGCTAGCAACATTTAACTTATCAGGTGACTGACTATTTGTGGAGAGTGGGGAGAAACTATTTGAAGATTCAAACGACGACAACGGGCCATCTGTCACGGAAATTGTGTGATTAGGCGAACCACAGGTCAGGCAGTCCCACGAGAAGTTTGGGTTGTTACAATGGAATGTATACGTCTCGTCTCCCATGTCCTGGCAATCCGGGTGATACCACTGCATACATTTCTCGCAGAGTATACCCCGTTCGTCTACTTCAAGTCCACACAAGCCGCATGGAGCAGGAGCAGGGTCACTAATAGATGACATGACATACACAGAAGCACACAGAAACAACAAAACTATCAGACTACTACCTTTCAAAATCATGCTGGTAAACAATGTATTCATTTCAATCGCCTACATCATGGACAATAGATTTTCAAAGATTTTAACACTGTATAATATTTCTAATTTTATCCTTAGCTTTATTTCAACTAACGCCTTGTCAGTTGACGCGCGTCAAGTCTAGGTCCCCAGCAGGGGTTTGACTTATTGGAAGATAGATAGATAGATAGTCTATGCCGTGTGTGTCATCTTATCTATGATTGGTCAAGTTTTAAAACCTGAAAATCGACTGCGGGCGTCTTTAGTGATCTTGGGAAAGACTGCCATGCATTTGTTTACAAAAGATTCGACTATATACGACCTCATATACGACCTCGTCGCATTCTTTTTAAATTCAAACACATGTTTCACCTGTAACCATTATGACAAAACTCTGTCGCAAATGCCAACGCAATGTGTAAAGAACATAGTATTTTCTGTTAGTAACACCTCGAGCGGTAGTGACAACACGAATTATCACAGCAAATATGTATAAACTATCACTTTTATCACAGACTTACCTAATATAATATATATAACATACCCATAATTACACCTAATTTGAAATAATATCATATTAAGTCCATATCCTATTCACTGCTACTCTCGGTAGTCCCCGTACAACGCGCATGTTATTTCCGTTATATTTCGGATCATTTCGGAATGTACGGTACGGATTTTACCCCAACCTTTATGTCTACTGCGCGTGATTCAACATAAAGAAAGTAAACTTCCTGTTAGTGAAATAGAGAGTACCAAAATCGAATTAATATCTTATTTTTCTGCCGTTACCTGAGTGATTGCTATAAAAAATCAGTTTAACGATTTACTAATACAGATAAATAACAAGTAAGTTATTGTTTTGGTTACAATGTAAAGCACAAATTTGAAAGAATCGCTATTAATTCATAACTTTCACATCCTGTCATAATTTAGCACAGTGGTCCGGCTCATGTTCTTTGTCGCTAAATACGGAATACCAGTGAGTCTGAGTCCAGCAGTCATATCATAGAATAGAACATTATACAAGGATAATAATTAGGCATACAGCTCATTCTCACTAAGTTCAGTCTATGCTGAATATTGTTTTAATTAAAAGAACAAATCCTTTAACTCTACATGCCTCCTATATCCAAGTGTTCAAGGTGTCCAACATTGGTATATATTTTAATATTGCTCAATACAGTACAGAGAAATCAACATCGAAACGTTGAAAAACTGGTCCAAGTTTTTACTCTGAAGACCCCATGCCTAAACAGAGTCACTCTGTAAACAACAACTCTAACGACAACGTACAAAACTAGACCATGGATCATTTAGTCGTCATTTAGGCCACCGGAAACACTTCTTTTCTTTTTTTTTGGCCTAACAAAGAAATATCTATACTATGAAAATAAACAGAACTATCTTATGATTAGAGATTCAGATATGAACAGGGCTGTATCCTGGTATTACCTGTTCTTGATGGTCTAACTAAGCAATCGCCAATACAAAATGAACACAAACATGTGTCTTATCTGTCATAATTTTCCTCCAGCGATAATCCAATCAGTCCTATCAAAACAGCAAAGTTACCAATAAAGTTCGCATCTTTTCAACTTCAAAATGTAATGTGTCAGTCAAATTAAGATCAGATAAAAAAAATGACGCCAGTACTCGCGGTAGTTTTGAAAAGGAGGCTAATGACGTCTCAACTCTATTTTTTACAAATAAAACAATACTGGTTTGCTAATAGTAGCCAAACAGAAAATAGTGTTTATAGTACTGTTTGCTGTTATTTGATATTATTCAAACAAAAACAACTTATAGAGTAAAGTTCAGTTCACTTTGTTGTTAAAAATGACAACATCCGATTATTACAGGGGCCCTCAAAAGAGTAACCAATAAGCGTTGATTGAAGGCGGTACAGAAGTAGTAGCCAAATTGCTAAAAAAACGGATACATTTATGGTCATTAACCGTATTGGCGATTGTTACTCTTTGCCAATTTCCGTACTCGGTAAATATTGCTTGGAAAGTATTGGGTGCTGCTCAATTTTTTTTGGCATCAAAATGATGAATTTGGTTCGGTTTTCGATGTAGCTCTCCGCAAAATAGTGCTCTTTTATATTTTGATAAATTTCTTGATATTCTGTCGCCATGACCGATAAATTATACTTTTTAAGAAAATAAATCCCAAACTATGTGTAGTTGAAATCAAGACGTTTAGGCCCCAAACATTTCGTTCGGTCCCAAACAGTTTGTTCCATATAATGACTGATAGTTCCTCGTAGCTTTTGTTGCGTTTTCCAAATATATACTTTAATATTACGGTTGATTTGAAGGAAAAGGAGGAAGAGACATTGGAATTATGATTACCGGTATATCATATTCTGGGAGTGATTGTTTACTGTTTTTTTCAGTCGAGAGTGATATGTCAGCTGCATGCATATAGGAACTTGATATTTTATCAGTAAATCAATTAATAAAACACTAAACAAAGAATATTACTTGATATATATTGTAAATTATGCTTATATGGTCTGCAAGTAAATATTTTTTCTCCAATCCACAGACATTAGGGTACACCTTTGACATGAGGGTTAGTTTCTTGCAAGATATAGATCTTATACATTGAAAGAAAAGAATGCTTCCTTACACTACAGAGATGCATCCCAACAGAACAAACTTAGTGTACAAAAACTAGCCAAAATTGCAAATAACTTAAAGAAACTAATATAACCCCCCAGATAATTGCAAAATTACACCACAAAGCTGTTGATCAAAACTCTATCCAGGTTTTCAGGGCGTATAATAATGTATATATGTTGATTAAAAATATAGGTTTATTTATGGGTTTTAAAAATACCTGTGACTGAATATGCATAAAATGTATTATGACAACTCGGACAACTGGCTCGTCTCTGGCTCCATCATTTTCCTCCAGCAGGAAGACCACCACTGGCCATCTGCGCGATCCAGCCTAAGCTCACATGAATTGATATAAAGTGTTATTATGTTATGTTATTATGTACCTTGCCAAGTGAAGATTATTATTTGTGCACCTCCTTTCAAGTGAATATACAATTCTCGCAGCTAGGTGGGATGGCATGGCTCAGTGGATAGCATGGTGGGCTTGAAACCGGCGGATCCAGTTTCAAGCTTCACACGTGCCACTGAGTTTCGGAGTCTATTCTCCAACCATATATCCTAGAGCAACTGAGCTGCATGTTAAACCAACACAAAAATCTAATCATTAGGTCAAAAAATAAAAATAGATGTATTTCCGGTGGCCCAACCAACCCTATTTTTAAAGAGCCGACCCTAAAACTTTTTTTCACATAGCTTACATCATGAAAGTGAAACATAACACCTTTCTATATTTTCTGTAATCCACAGGGCACTGGTGGTATAACTATGCAAATTATTACCAAATTACACACCAAAAGTGTAAAATATTTAGATAAGTCATATGATATGCCTGGAATGTCTTTTGATTCGTTCAGAGATGAACATTTTTCTTTCATGTAAAAAATACCATGCTAATAAACTATTAAACTAATTAGTAAAATGCATGCTAAACAATGGTCTTCTGGTTTAAAGTGTCCTATAATTTGTAACAGGAATGCATAATTTTACTGTGGCGGTCTTATATCGAGGTAATAAATGTTAGATTAATTCTCTAAGTTGTAACGCTTCCTAGTGCTTTGTCAACTGTTTCAGCTTGTGTGTTAATAAGCATATTCTGTCTTTAATGCTATATTACTGGATTAATATTGGTTAATTTATTATACAATGTAAGTCAGTCCACTCCAGATACGATTGTACCTATACCTGTAGGACGTCCTAATGGTTAAAAGGTGGACACACTTAATTACATAATAGGCCTCTAATGATTGGAAATTAAAAAAATCGCGGCTTACGAGAAATTAGATTTGGATACTACTTGCATACCAGTACTGTCTCGTCACTATTTTTGTGTGTGTCAAAACAACTCTTTTCTGTACACGGTGAATCAGATGTTTGATATGTCAGACTATTCTCATTCTATAAAAGTATCTCACATAAACTTATATACATGTACATATGATATTAAATAAAAAAAAGTCCAGACAGTCGGATTATCCATACCAAGTAAAATGTTCTTTTCGCCAATAAACCGTAATGTCATCATGATATGATGGTATATGAAAAAATGAAGACGTAACCTAAATTCTATGGTTTATTTTTTAAATTCAGTGATAGAAAAAATTCCAAAAATGGGGAATGAAATTTCCAAGGTTAAGTGGGGAAATCTGCATGATTTTAAAAGAAATTTGGGTGGGGAAGGGGCCTTAAACAGGCCACTGCAAAAAAGGGTAAAAAGGCTAGCACTTCAGATAAGACACGTATCTGTGTAATTACACATATTTTGTAACCAAAAATGCATTTAAAATAAAACTAATGCAAACAAAGAAACGTTAAAAATCGTCGATAAATATAAATAATGAGCTCGCATACAGCTTAGAAAATTTGAGTGTGTCCAGTCATACTCAATGGATGCTTGTTGAAGTTTGAGGTACGTACTGAATGACAAACAGGTGCCTCCAAGTACATGTACATGAGGGTTTTCCCCTGCTACTTTGACTGGCCTACCCAACTACTATGAGTATTTTATACAAGTATCGGTCAAAATTCCTGGCTACTCTGCACTGTGGGCCCTTATTTAATGTTAATGGTACCCCTGATAGTTCTACATCCAAAACACTGCACCAGATTGTTCTGCTTATTGACCTGACATAAAAAACAATTGTCTGAAATATAGGTCACGTCCAGTTTAGGGTACAACTTTTGTTTATTTCCACTTTAAGAGGGGATATTAACCATACTGCATCAGTATTTATTTTTAACGACCTGACATGGTAAAGAAATGTGTTCTTTATCGTCGTTACCTACTTTCTCGGAGATATAGGTCATATCCAGTTTAGGGTACAAGTTCTGATTACGCCCAAGTTAATGCACAACTTTTGTTTATTTCCACTTTTAAGGGGGGATATTTTACCATACTGCATCAGTATATTGACCTGACATGGTGAAGAAATATATTTTCTTCATAGCTGTCACTTTCTCAGAATATAGGTCACATCCTGTTCAGGGTTCAACTTTTGATTAAGTTAAAGTACAAGTTTTGTTAATCTTGACTTAGGCATAGGATATTAACCATTGCATCAGTATGTTACTCTAAAAGAAACTAACCCGGCAAATAACGACAAAATTAAATGTATCTCAATTCTGTCCAGGTGTTCAGGTCATATAATAATGTATATGTGCTGATTAAAAGTGTAGGAATTTTCACAGGTTCTTTAAATACCCATGATTGAATATGCTTTACGTTGGTAACACATAATCCAACGCTCAAGTTTTGGGGTTTGGTCTGGCTGTGTAAAACCGTTTATATTGTGTCTTTAGAGTTTGGATTCTCAAACTATGTCATTTACATATATACGTTTACCTTGTCATCATTAGGTTTAGAAACAGTGTACAAATGTTGTAAAATGTGGCTGTTGTTGGTGGGATAGTTACTGTAATAGACCTGCCATGGTGGACAGATATTTTTCAGTGCTTTGACCTACTTTCTCTGGAATGTAGGTCACATCCAGTTTAGGGTACACATTCTGAATCTCAGATACTAATGATGGAATATTGACCAAACCTATCGTTATGTTCCTTTTACCAACCTGTTATGGTTTACAAATTAATTTTTTTCTGTGACCTACTTTCTCCGAAATATAGATCACGTCCAGCTTTCGAAACAACTTCTTAATCTCAGTTTCTTATGATGATATATGGACCAAATTGCAAGTCTTCCTCTCCTCAACCAGACCTGTCTTGACAACAGTTTCTTCGCTGTCACCTACTTTCTCCAAATAAACGTTACAATTTAATTAAGTATCAGGCCAAACAAAATAATATGTGTGGTTCAGGTAACATTGGAAAAAAAAATAGGGTAGGTAGGTAGGGATTTTTTTTTATTTTATTTTTTTATTTTTTTATTTTTTTCTCTCGACACGTTCCAAAAATAGGTGTTTTAATACTTTTGTAATACTTTGCTTAATATGTTTGTTTGGTTATTGGCTCTTTATACAACCAGAACAATATTTTAAAAAAATGTAGCATGTCAGAGCAAAATAAATTCATTTGACTAAAATAAAAATGCACATATCTGTTTTTAAGTCCTTTTTGAAAGTGAAATATATTAAAAAGAAATTGACAAGAGGGTTGCAAAGATGCAAAGTCTGCAGTGGTATATAAGTCTGCACTCGGTATATAAGTGAATGGTGTCCCATCCACTTCTGGAGAACATTGATATTTAAACTATTAAAATTTATTATAATATTTCACCCTTAATAACGTACATAGTTGAAAGAAAACGGCTTCACTTTTATTTAAATATGTTCATGATCGTGTCACATGTTTAAAAAAAACCTCGAAGGGACTTCCATCTCCCATATTCTTATAGGCGAAACACTGAAATGAACTGGTTTTTAAGCCAGAATCGTGGTGATTTTCTTAAAATATATCGATCAATGTAGCTTGGTTTACGACTGCCTTCATCATTTTTTTTTCCGGGCCGTGAATACATCTTTCGAAAGTAAATGCGAACACGGTCGCCGCCATGTTGTATTATGTGGTGTTTCGTACTCGCGGCGTTTCGTACTTCGCGGTGTTTCATACTCTTTACCGAACGTACCCACGAAAATTCGTTCACAACCCGAAAAAAATAAATAGGGTCGGCGATTCGGCGGTAAATAAATAGGGTCGGTCGGGTTACCTGAACCACACATATTATTTTGTTTGGCCTCAGGAAAAAAAAAATGCTTTGACTTTTCAAATGATGATTAATTATGATTCGAACCATTATCCTGCTACATATATATAAAGGACTGTTCTTTCTTTGAATTAAGACCATTTCACTTATGTGACAAAGGGGTGTTTTTGGGAAATGACTGATCAGCAGCCAGACATTGTAAACCCTGATCAGCCTGAGAGTTACTCGCAGGCAGGCTGATCTGGGTTTACAGTGGACGCGAAGGCTATTATAGTTGGCTTAGCAGGTTATGGGTTAAAATAAGTAATTAACACCAAGCTGCTTATTTTAAATGAATGAAGATTGCTGTGTGTCCCTTTAAATTAATGAAGTGTGCTGTGTGTCCCTTTAAATGAATGAAGATTGCTGTGTGTCCCTTTAAACCAAGTGTTGCGATTATTAATTCTTGTCCGAAATGTGTTTGACCCAATTGTTTATACCAGTTTTATGTCACCACTTTTTAGATCACCTGAGCCGAAGGCTCAAGGTGATCTATTGGGATCACTCTGCGTCCGTCGTCCGTCGTCCGTCGATCATCCGTCCGTCGTCGTTAACTTTTCTTCAAACGACTTCTCCTCAGAAACCGCTTGGCTAATTTTGACTAAACTTCACATGGATGATCCTTAGATGAATGCTTTTTAGATTTGTTAAAATTAGGTCAACGCGACATCCAAGATGGCCGCCATTGCCATATATGGTCAAAACCTTAAAAAATCTTCTTCTCCAGAACCGCAGGACAGATTTCAACAGTTTTTCTTTTAAAATGATCGCCAACGCCTAGACAATCAAGTTTGTTCAAATAAAGTCCCCGGGGTCAAAAATGGCCGTGCCCCGGGGATCCAAAGTTTGTATATTGAGATTTTGCATGTTTTTTCATATAGACATATAGGAAAAAACTTTAAAAAATCTTCTTCTCTGAAACACCAAGGCACAGAGCTCTCATGTATTACATGTAGCATCAGCTTATGGTCCTCTATTAAGTTTGTTCAAATGGTGACCCTGGGGTCAAATTTGTCCCCGCCCCGAGGGGTCACAGTTTTACATAGACTTATATAGGAAAACAAAATAAAAAATCTTCTTCTCTGAAACTGCAAGAGGCAGAGGTTTAATATTTTGCATTTGCTATAAGCTTATGGTCCTCTACCAAGTTTGTTCAAATGGTGACCCAGGGGTCACATTTGGCCACACCCCGGGGGTCACAGTTTTACATAGGCTTGTATAGGGAAAAACTGAAAACAATCTTCTTCTCTGAAACTACAAGAGCCAGAGGTTTAATATTTTGCATTTACTATAAGATTATAGTCCTTTACCAGGTTTGTTCAAATGGTGACCCTGGGGTCACATTTGGTCCCGCCCCGGTGGTCACAGTTTTACATAGACTTGTATAGGGAAAAACTTAAAAAATCTTCTTCTCTGAAACTACAAGAGCCAGAGGTTTAACATTTTGCATTTACTATAAGATTATGGTCCTTTACCAAGTTTGTTCCATTGGTGACCCTGGGGTTACATTTGGCCCCGCCCCAGGGGTCACATGTTTTACATAGACTTGTATAGGGAAAAACTTAAAAATCTTCTTCTCCGAAACTGCTTGAGCCAGATGTTCAATATTTTGCATTTGCTATAAGCTTATAGTCCTCTACCAAGTATGTTCAAATGATGACGCTAGGGGTTACATTTTGACCCCACCCCAGGGTGTCACATGTTTTTCATAGAATTGTATAGGGAAAAAACTTCTCTGAAACTGCTTGAGCCAGATGTTCAATATTTTGCATTTTCTACAAGCTTTTGATCCTTTTACCTTCAAATGGTGACCCTGGTGTCAAATTTGGCCCCTGCCCCGGGGGTCACAGTTTTACATAGATTTATATAGGAATTTTTTTAAAAATCTTCTTCTCAAAAACTACAAGAGCCAGAGGTTTAATATTTTGCAATTACTATAAGATTATGGTCCTTTACCAAGTTTGTTCAAATGGTGACCCTGGGGTCATAATTGGCCCCGCCCCCGTGATCACAGTTTTTCATAGACTTGTATAGGGAAAAATTAAAAAAATCTTCTTCTCTGAAACTGCAAGAGCCAGAGGTTTAATATTTTGCATTTACTATGCGCTTATGGTCCTTTACCAAGTTTATTAAAATGGTGACCCGGGGTCACATTTGGCTCTGCCCCAGGGGTCATATGTTTTCATAGACTTGTATAGAGAAAAACTTAAAAAATCTTCTTCCCTGAAACCACAAGGCACACAGCTCTCATATATGACATGTAGCCTTTGGGTCACATTTGGCCATGCCCCAGAGGTTACACCTTCATTTTGTCTTTGAGGCTTTACCAAGCTTTGTCAGTGTCTTTATATCAATGTTTGTAAACAACAGAGGCCACATTTCTTGGACAATTTTAACCAAACTTGCACAGATTGTATATGATCATAAGATTTCGAAGAAGTTTGATAATGGACAATTACTCAGGTGATCGATATAGGGCCATCTTGGCCCTCTTGTTTTATATCTTGCATGTATGTAATATACAAAAAGAATTAAGTTCAATGTAGGTTGTGTGTTGCAATCTTCTTATGTTGTGCTACTGAGGCATGTTCTTTTATATAACTGGGTCAACTCTACATATATATAACAATTATGTATATGAATAAATAGTATACATGTATCTTAAGATATCAGACTTAAGTGGATGTTTGGGGTTTGAGGGATTTGCTTGTTTGAATAGTGTTTTATGTCATTTTTAGCACATGTTAGGCCATATATGACAGTAGATTTTTGTTGTGGTGTGAAGACAGACAACCCACTTCTTCCTGGGTGGAACCAGTACTGTATACCTCCCGCCATCCGTAAGAATCAACACTTTCTCACAAGTTGAGCTACCAGTTGGATTCGAACCCGCAGCGGCGGTATGAGAGATGGTGGGGTCAATTTAATAAAACTAAATTAACTTGAAGAAGAAAAGGTAATCCTCTTCTTTTTTTGTTGGTATTACTTCCATTTTTATTGGTAATATTTTCCAACACTGGCATCATTAGTCATCAGAAGCTGTGCATTGTTTGTTTTTCAATTCACCAAAACTGAATATTTTTTGGTGAATTGAAAAACAAACAATGCACAGCTTCTGAGGACAAATGTCACTTTTTAAAGGGACACCTGATCTTGAAGTCTTGATCAGGTATTAAAATTAGTCTCTCGATTCATTAATTCAGTATCATTTTGACTTAAATATGCTTCCATATATTTTGAATTTTCATTGTTTCAGTAAGTTTGAATATATCATTGGTGAAATGTAATCAACAGTTTTAGTAATATGTAAAAACAGTTAAGTTATACTATTCATATAATTAATATTAATGATTGAACAATTGCAATTCATGCTAGAAAAACTAACCGGATGCGCGCGTTTAAAAACAATTAAGATTGCCCTTTGTCCCCTTAATTCATGACAATCAATACAGCTTGTCATGCTGTTTGTGCTTCATATATATACAACTTTAGTTGTAGTGGAATGACCTTTTAAACCAGATGTCATAATAAAGTTATACAGTTTTTCTGATTAATGGAAATAATAAGTATGAAATGACAAACATTATGCATTTACAAATTATACAGGTAAAGGTTTTTGGATTTTGCCAAAAGTAAGGGATTTTAGGATATTTGAAATTTTGAAATAAAAACAATTGTATTTAAAGAGAGATGTGTACTTATTTTATTACCCAGAAATTTTCCAAGTGGAAAAAATACTAATGCAGAAAAATGTACAGGTATATGTTATCTCTCACTGTATTCCCACCTGATAAACACACTAAGTCTTATGGTAGTGTTGTCTGAACCATAGTGGAGCCATAAAATGCACTGTCACAGCAGGAAATCGTGTGGTTTCTTTACAAAAATTCATACTTGAACCCCTTCTGAATGCCATATCTTGCACAGAAAACCCCTTGACAATCTGATGAGCGGTTTGTTTGAAAATCATTTTATTGTACTGCAAACTGAACATACCGTAATTTTAAACGAACACGCTGTCAGAATCGTCGCAAAATATTTTACCAGACAACAATCTCTACAGCGAGAAAACTCCGCTTATAAAACAAAATCTGTCAAACTTGTATCAATACAGAAATAGTGGAGAAGTACATAAGTAGTGCTATGAAAATAAGAAGAAAATGTCACCTATTTCTTGTTGAAAGTTATTAAGGGGTGTAACCATACTCTCGAATGGCGCACCAACACAAAAACGGTTATAATTATGGCACCAATAGCAGTCTTTGAATTAATTTTTTTTTGTCACTAGCCCGAATTCTTATATACTCATTGAAAACCCCCGTACATTTTCCTTTAACAGGATACATAAATTAAAAAAATTCACTAGCCCAAATAACAGTTTACTAGCCCCGGGCTTCGGGCTAGTGGGCTAATTCAAAGACTGCAATAGGAATGAACATTCCAAGCCCACTCTCCCTGTACAAAAGTAAGTTGTTTAAAAAATAAAGTTGCGATAGAATCATATTCCTAGTAACTAGCTAGGCTTCAAAGTAGAATACTGCCAAAGCCAGTGGTAGGTTGTTTAAAAGGTGTATCCTACATTACCTTTTATAAACAAAATCAGTAAAACTGCTGGTTTCCTCCCTTTATCATGTTAATTAATATTCTTTCATATATAAATCTCACGACACGTTTCATGACACAGTTTCTCAAAATGTATGGCCTCATTTACCACCCCATCCCTACTTTTTGTAAAATGCAGTAAACCCCTGGGACGTTTAAATGGGTGTGTACGGTATTTGTATCAAAAGAGGTTACGACGACCCATCTTGACCTACTTTATTCTTGACTTTCTTTTTGCCTTTATTCTTTTTGAGTTGGGTTTTATTAGTTTCTTTTTTAATTAATCATTAACCCGTTATTATTTAAAACTTCTAAACAAATACATCTACATGAGTGTGTGGGTGTGGGTGTGTGTGTGTGTGTGTTTCTATGGTTTAAAGTCCCTCGGCCTATATGGACAACAGAGCATCCCGGTACGCCCAGGCATAATGTGTGGACTTGATCTAGGTGAGATGTGTAGGTTGTATCGGCCAGTGATTTAACCCACAACATCCCTGATGCAAAGCCGACTCTCTACCGCTACAACGCCGGTCTGCAGTCTGGTTAGGGTTTATCAATAGCTTTACGCTCTCTGAACTTCATACACAGATACCTGAAAATACATACCAAAAGTAGGTCATCATTACCGAACTTGGACCTTATTCTAACACTTCATTGGTTTTTCGTTAGATCATTTTCTGTTTGGTGGTGCCTTTCAGATTCTCATAGATATTGATCAATACCAAATAAATAGTATGGCTCGGGCGCTATGCAAAATGGAATCACTCTTATAAAATATAAAAAAATATATATATATAAAAATTATATATTTTTATTATTTTTATTGAATTTTGAATTTTGATTTTTTTTGTTGTATATTTTATTCATTTATTTAAAAAAAAGTTTTTCTTTTTGGAAAGGTGGGGGTGGTGGCGCCTTTATAAGTGGAGGTGTTCTTATTAGGGGAATATAGTATTTAGAGATTTGCCAAGCTGGTCTAAAACATTTCAAAATTCTGGATCAAGGTCCTGTTGGAGGGTCTGATGGTCTGATTCTGAAAGTTGCAGGCACCTGTGGATAAAGCAAATTGATCTAAACCTCATTCATTATCAGGTCACAGTGACCTTGACCTGCTGACCCCAAAATCAGTAACTGTCATTCTACACTATGGACAATCAAACTATTAAATTTGAAGACAGTGGGTATATGAACTCCTTCACAAGTTATGGAGCAGAAACAATATTTATTCTGTCAATGTCAGTAACCTCTGGCTATTTTGAATGATACACATTCATCATATAATCATGTACTTGACAAACTTTGAATAGCCCTAATAATTAAAATGCCAGTATTATCTTCTTGAATTTATTTGGGTGAAGCACTGGTATATAATTTTTCATCCTATGTTATTGTTTCCCCTTCCTTTGTTGTCTAAGTCTATTGTTCTTATGCTTGAGCATGCAGTTTCGTAAGTCGATGACCAAAGGGAATGGATTCAGGCAAAACTACAAAATCGTGTATACAAACATTTGTGACAAATGAGAAAACCATTAAACCTTTTTTGTCGTCTATACACCTAAGTAGTTTTAATATGAAAAATTTAATTCTATCAAAAACTGATTTAATTACATTTTTATGCCCCCGAAGGGCGGCGTATGGTAGTCGCATCGTCAGTCAGTCAGTTAATCAGTCAGTCCGTACAATCGTGGTCCGTGGCTCCAATGTCAAGGTCACATTTAGAGGTCAAAGGTCAAAAAGAAGTGCTTTCGTGTCCGGTTAATAACTCTGGCATTCCTGGACGGATTTTCAAAAAACTTGGCACAAGTGTCAACCACAACAAGATGACGTGTCGCGCGTAAAATCCAGGTCCATGGCTTCAAGATCGAAGGTCAAAACCACTTTGGGGGAAATTGTCACTGTGACATTTCTTGTTTCATCATCTAAATTTCAAACTGTGTTTTAATTTGATACATGTGTACTGAAAGGAAAAAGAAACGCAAAACGGGAATTAATAAATTCATAAATGTTAAAGTTCCTCTTGGAATAATTGAGCCAGTTCAGTACTGTATTTAACGTAAAGAGTTTGCAAAACTTTGAATCCTAAGTTTGTTCAGATGCTTGAGTCAAACACATACTCTGTCAATAATGAAACTTTGCAGGAATACTATTTGCTGTGTTACGCATTGTTTTATTCTTTTGTCCGAAAGGAAAGATCTTAGGTAGCCAAGTACCATTCGAATAACAGCAGCATATTGTACATACAATATATAGCGGAAATTCCTGTGTCTCCTTTCTTTTTCCTTTCAGTATATGTTATGTTTTAATATTCACTATGCAGTATATTTATGCATTAACATGACCGGCTGCAAAACACTTGTGAGTCAGACCCTTCCTTGGTAAAACTTGAAGGGAGTGACAAGGGATATATCGGGGAAGTAGGAAAATGAGTGAAAACTGGTTTTAAAAAGTGGATAACATTTGTCAAAACTATTCAAGGAGTAGGGGAGAAAAGGCCCAACTACTTTGGAAAGCGCATCCATAGTAAAGACCCTGCATCTAAAATGTTCTCTTCTTCCACCGCTGCGGCTCCGAATCACACTGTGAGCTCGGATTGTCAAGTGAGAGTGTCAATTCATATGGATGGCAGGAGGTATACAGTACTGGTTCTACCGAAGAAAAATGGGGTGGTCTGCCTCTACCACAACAAATCGAAGTAATAAACTACTTCGGGAATTAAAAAGAGAACAACAAAATAATTTATGAAGTAAGCACTGAAAACAGTCTGCAAAAAGAGAAACTGACAAAAAACAGACCCCTGTGTCAGGCTTCCCACTTTAACTTCACATGCACTGACTGCTAAGTTAATACAGAATTTAATAAATCTCTTCTTTTTTTTCAGTCCTTCTGTCTTATGATCATCACTAGTGATATGGACATATTACAGCGGATTTTCTGATTGTCATCAACAGGTAAAGAACCTAGAATTATATTTTTTTTCAGATATAAATTTAACATTAGTTTTGTGCATATTTACATTCCATAGATGTCCCTGTAGGTTGTATATAGGTATGCTCTCTTTCAGTCTGGACAAGGTTTATGTGAATGGGAATATTTTCTGAAAGTTGGACCAAACATTCAGGACATTAAGGGAATTATGAACAGCAATATTTTTCTCAATCACCTTAAAAATGGTGGAATGCAGACACGCAGCCAGAGCCTTGGTAATGCGGGAACTCTATATAGAAAAATACTTCTCTTAGGAAAATGTATAGAGGAGCACAACATCAATGCTCAGGCTTCCATACCATGTAGTTGTAGTCAGCTGTGTGCCCAGATTGGAGGCCTTTTTGGTTGAGAATTTCTTGCATATTTTTTCGATATAACTTGCTAGGATTGTGACTGAATTGGAAGTGATTTTTTATTTTTTAGCTCTACTGGCCAAAGGCCAGCAGAGCTTATGCGATGGCGCGTTGTCCATCCGTCGTCTGTGTCCGTTAACTTTTATCTTGTTTACGCGATACAGATTTCATTATTAATCAGACCTTTACGAAACTTTGCCAGTGTCTTTATATCAATGAAAGCTCGGATGAGTTCGAAAACCAGCCGTATCGGATTAGTAATGGTCCTTGTTTTGCTGAAAAATGCCATATTAAGCCTTGTTTACACTCTAGCATCGTTATTTATTTATTATTTGTTCTTAACCAAACTTGCACAGATTGTTAATAGCAATGAATGCCCGGACGAGTTTGAAAACCAGCCAGATCGGACGATTTACACCGGAGTTATGGCCCTTGATTTTCTGAAATATGCTATAATTTGGCCTGGTTAAAACGATAGGTCCTTCATTTTTCGTCGGATTTTTTACAAACCTTACCAGATTGTTGATACTAATGAAAGCTTGGACGAGTTCGAAAACCAGCCAGATTGGACCATTTACACCGGAGTTATGGCTCTTGATTTTCTGAAATATGCTGAAAGCTTGGACGAGTTCGAAAAGTCTATACGGTTTTAATACACAAAATTTGTCCGGACTATTTTTCCTGAACCCCTGGCCGGATTTCAACAGAACTCTGCAGGGATGATCAGTACCAGGCCTAGTGGTGCATTTCATCGCTGTGTTGTGGTTGAATGATCTTTGGCGGAGTTTAAAAGTTTTTAAACACAAACTTTGTCTGGACTAGTTATCCTGAACTCCTGGCCGGATTTCATCGAAACTTTGCAGGGATGATCAGTACTAAGCCTACTTATGCATGTCATCGCCGTATTTCGGTTGAAATATTTTTTAGCAGAGTTATGGCCCTTTAATGGTTTTAATATACAAATTTGTGCGGGCTAGTTCTCCTGAACCCCTGGCTGGATTTCAGTGGAACTTTGCAGGAATGATCAGTACCAGGCCTAGTTGTGTATGTCATCGCCATGTTCCGATTGAATGATTTCTTTGCGGAGTTATATCCTTTTAAAGGTTTTGATACACAAACTTTATCTAGACAAGTCTCTTCTGAACTCCTGGCCGAATTTCAACGAATTTTGGCGGGATGATGAGTACAAAGCCTAGTTGCGCATATCGTCGCCTTGTTCCGGTTGAATGATTTTTGGCAGGGTTATGGCCTTTTAAAGGTTTGAATACCCTAACTTTGTACATGCTAGTTCTCCTGAATGCCAGGCTGGATTTCAGTGAAACTTGGCAGTGATGAGCAAAACCAAGCCTAGTTGCACATATCATCACCGTGTTTTTGTGAATGATTTTTGACACAGTTATTGCCCTCTTATACACAAACTTTGTTTGGACTAGTTTTCCTGACCTCCTGGCTGGATTTCAGTGAAACTTGGCAAGAATGATGAGTACCAAGCCTAGTTCCGCATATCGATGTCGTGTTCCCAACCACAGACTCCATATAGCCAGTTGAGCGAATTTTTAATTCAGAGGCTACATAATATTAATAGACATGGCAATACAGGAATTGCTTTATTTTCAATCTACCAATATAATTTTAAATGCAAGAACTTTTCTAAGCTGTTATAAATAGAAAGTAAGCAACACTGGAGGTTCTAAAAGCACTTTAATATTTATTTTCAAAATAATAGATTTCAGTTAAAGGAGCATCGTTTCTGTTTTAGATACCAGTCAAATGTAGCTAGTGAAATCATGTAAAAATCATTTTCTGTTTTAGATACTAGACGTACGTGGCTAGAATCAGTATAAAATGGCATTAACAGGAAATTTAAAGTCGATGGTGTTGTGGGAAAACATCAGGAAGGGAGACCTGACTGCTGTGGTGAACCTGCTAGAAAACAGCACCATAAATGTGGAGGAAAGAGATGAGGTTAGTGGACATTGTAAGATCTTCTTCAGTTAAACTGTAAGTAGGCTGCTGTGGCCCAGTGGATAGCGTGTTCTGTAAGTAGGCTGCTGCGACCCAGTGGATAGTGTGTTCTGTAAGTAGGCTGCTGCAACCCAGTGGATAGCGTGTTCTGTAAGTAGGCCTGCTGTGGCCCATTGGATAGTGTGTTCTGTAAGTAGGCTGCTGCGGCCCAGTGGATAGCGTGTTCTGTAAGTAGACTGCTGCGGCCCAGTGGTAAGCGTGTTCTGTAAGTAGGCTGCTGCAGCCCAGTGGATAGCGTATTCTGTAAGTAGGCTGCTGTGGCCCAGTGGATAGCGTGTTCTGTAAGTAGGCTGCTGCGGCCCAGTGGATAGCGTGTTCTGTAAGTAGGCTGCTGCGGCCCAGTGGTTAGCGTGTTCTGTAAGTAGGCTTCTGCGGCCCAGTGGATAGCGTATTCTGTAAGTAGGCTGCTGTGGCCCAGTGGATAGCGTGTTCTGTAAGTAGGCTGCTGCGGCTTAGTGGATTGCGTGTTCTGTAAGTAAGCTGCTGCGGCCCAGTAGATAGCGTGATCTGTAAGTAGGCTGCTGCGGCCCAGTGGATAGCGTGTTCTGTAAGTAGGCTGCTGCGGCCCAGTGGATAACGTGTTCAGTAAGTAGGCTGCTGTGGCCCAGTGGATAGCGTTCTGTAAGTAGGCTGCTGCGGCCCAGAGGATAGCGTGTTCTGTAAGTAGGCTGCTGCGGCCCAGTGGATAGCGTGTTCTGTAAGTAGGCTGCTGCGGCCCAGTGGATAGTGTGTTCTGTAAGTAGGCTGCTGTGGCCCAGTGGATAGCGTGTTCTGTAAGTAGGCTACTGCGGCCCAGTGGATAGCGTGTTCTGTAAGTAGGCTGCTGTGGCCCAGTGGATAGCGTGTTCTGTAAGTAGGCTGCTGCGGCCCAGTGAATAGAGTGTTCTGTAAGTAGGCTGCTGCGGCCCAGTGGATAACGTTCTGTAAGTAGGCTGCTGCGGCCCAGTGGATAGCGTGTTCTGTAAGTAGGCTGCTGCAGCCCAGTGGATAGCGTGTTCTGTAAGTAGGCTGCTGTGGCCCAGTGGATAGCGTGTTCTGTAAGTAGGCTGCTGCGGCCCAGTGAATAGAGGGTTCTGTAAGTAGGCTGCTGCGGCCAAGTGGATAGCGTTCTGTAAGTAGGCTGCTGCGGCCCAGAGGATAGCGTGTTCTGTAAGTAGGCTGCTGCGGCCCAGTGGATAGCGTGTTCTGTAAGTAGGCTGCTGCAGCCCAGTGGATAGCGTGTTCGACTCTGAGTCCAGAGATCACGGGTTCGTGATTTATGTCAAAGTATGTGTAACCTGTCTATTTTTTTCTGTAACTTTTTCAGAATGGTCAGACATTTTTGATGGTTGCGTGTCAGCAGGGGGATGTCAGTTTGGTTCGCGAACTTCTCGAGGCAGGGCTTGACTTGAATGCTGTCGATAATGTGAGTATAACAATATGACTACTGTATTGTACATTGTTTGTATGTCACCAAACTCATGGTTTCTAGACAATAACTTCAGTTAGGAATGAGATATTGAACCGAAACTTGGTGTGTAGGTAGCTTATATGGAAAGGAAGCTTGATGTTGCATTTTAGGTCACTGGGGTAAAGGTCATGGTTGCTGTTACTAAAAATAGAATATTGTTGCATAAATTATATTTATTTGCTGTAGGGTAAAGTGATCATAAGTCGGACTTGATATTGAGTCGGACGACTTTGCCCGATTTGGCACTTTGTTAACATTGTGGCAAACGCACATGAAGTGCACACAATAGCAACAGGGAACAGTTACAGGGAACCAGTTTAATGTTTATTGTTACCATTGTAACGAGACATGAACTTGATATTCAGTAGTTCTGGTTTCCAGTATGATTGCAAAGGAGGTATATAAAAACCTGTTTTGCCTTGATATTGAGTCGGACTTACAATCAAATCGAATGAGCTCGTATATTGTCTAATAGTTTCATCATGTCGTTATTGCGTTACATGTTCGATGAAATTAACATGAATATTGAAATGAAAAGCGGAATGATCATCCATTTGTGTCAACAAGTGGATGTATTCTTTATTCTCAAAGATAGACACAAGTGTCCGACTCGTGATCAAAATTGTCCGACTCAGTATCATGCATGGGTAGGGTACTGTTTTGCCTTATAACACACTGTTCTACATGCAAAACACCTGTAAACAACTGGGATAATGCCGTATTGATTCGAAACCAGACTGAATTATCGTTTTACACATCTATGTCATTCTCTTCAAAAGGTGTCACTCAGTCACATTACCCTATATTCATTTTCCAAGTGCATACATGTCTATCTGTGGTGCTCTTTGCTGTGATGATAAACTTTTGACACTTGGGCCATCCTTAAAAAAATATTTGTTTGCTGTGCTCTGACCCTGAATTTTTTAAATGGGTAGGAAGGTAGGTCTTTTTTTTTTTTTTTTTTTCTTTTTTTTTTCCACAGTCCTCAGGTTAAGCATTTTTACAAATCATAATTTCCTATCTCAATGTATGATATAGAGGATCTTAAACGAGTTCCCATTTCATATAAGATTTATGAAACGAGTTATGAATTATTTTAATTTTAACTAGCCTTTTGGCGAGTTAAAATTAAAAATAATTCATAACGAGTTTCATAAATCTTATATGGAATGGGAACGAGTTTAAGATTCTTTTTATCACATAACATTGCAATCAAATTAGTAAAAAATAATTCAGATGGACATATAACCGCCACGACGTCAGACACACTTTAGCGCCAAAACGTCATAAAATATGTGACGTCGTAACGTCGCGTCTCACACATAACGTTGCATATAAAAGAGTTCATGTTTTATCTCTTTACAAAATAGCAGTTTACGCCAACTTTTTAACAAACCAACAACAATATTTTGTATAACGTGCATTATTTTTATAAGCTGTCACAAATAATAAGTTTATGACTCAGATCTGGGTGAGTTTGTAATAAATAAAATAGTTTCAGTTAATGAACTTGCGTAGTGTTACAGGTTTAACTCAACCAATCAAAATCGTTCCAGGTTGTATTACACATGTGTCATACAATAGAATATTAAATGGGTGTTCGACACTGCTAACAAGGGACGTTATGTGATAAAATGCAGTCTGTGGATAACCTCATTAATATTTCTTTACGAATAATCTTTTATTAAAAAAAAAATCAAAAAAAAATCAAAAAAAAAAAAAATCCGAAAAGGCTATATAAAAAAACAACAGTCGGTGCCTTTTTAGACGGTCGATCGGAGCACAGCAAACAAACACTTTTTTAAGGATGGCCTTGCATCACCATATTTTCTATTTATGGTTCTATGTCTTCTCTATATAAAGGTCACACCATATTTAAACAGCAATGGTAAGCATTGAAAAGTGCTGTTTGACCTTCAGATTTGTTTTCTTTATGTTTGGTTTGAAGCCTGTGGTGCAGAAAAGCTAAACTTTATTAACATGCTGATAAACAAAAATTCATTATCGACTGTCATTTATCGAAAAATGGAAGATACTATTAACAGTTTTTGTTTTAGATACAATTAGCAGAAATAGAAGTCTGGGAAACAAACATTGTTTAGCTTGATCAGCATGCACTCACTTTCTTTGTGGTTGATCAGGGTCTATATTTTTTACTCAGACTTCAGTTACTTCCATCCGACATTGTATTTGTCTTAATACTATTTCGTGTATAAATGTTAACATAATAAATTTTATATTACAGATAGATTTCCAAGGAAAACTGGGATAATGCCATATTGATTCGAAACCAGACTGAATTATCGTTTTACACATCTATGTCATTCTCTTCAAAAGGTGTCCGACTCGGGATTAATGGGATTTCCGCATTTCTTGTTTGTCTTTAGTATCTTTCAATTTTAACCTGAAAAACAAGCTTTTAAATTTACATATACTTTAATTTTATCTTTTTTTAAATATTAATTAGATTACTTTTTTAAGTTCAGAGATGAGCTATGGCATTTGAAAAGATGATACAGGATTCAAAAAGTGGAAGACCCCTGTGTCTCCCACTCAATGTTGATAGTGAGATGTTTATTTTCTGATGCCACCTTGCAGGACAACTGGAGTGCCCTGATGTATGCAGCCAAAGACGGGCATCTGGAGATAACTATTGAGCTGTTGGAAAGGGGTGCAGAAATAGAACATAAAGACCTTGTAAGTAAATAGAGAGGCAATGTTGTGTCATATAATGATACAGTAAGCTAATACAGATGTTATATCACGTCATGTGGCAGTATAAGGAGCTTGAAAGTTAATAGAGCTTGTTCCATGCATCAAGGCATTTTGTCATCGAGACAGTGTGGCAGCCAACACCCATGTCTGAATCCATAGGGAGAAATACAGCAGTGGGGGATATGGCTGTCTCTCAGATTGCATCCTCTTGTTCAACTTAGTTTTTTCTAATTAATTTAAATGCCTCACCATATCTCAGAATGCCCTTAACATAATTCATTGTAACAGCACACACATATTCACTGTCATGAAAAGAAGTCCCATACTTATGCAATTTGCGGAGTTATGTCCCCTTTTCATCTTAAGCCCCTCTATGATCGAGAGGTTAATGGCGATTCATTGTAAACCTCGCCTCCCAACACTGCAGGTTCGATTCCCACTGGGAGCTCGACTGTAAGTGAGAGTGTTGATTCTTACGGATGGCAGGAGGTATACAGAACTGGTTTTACCCAGGAAAAATGGGGTTGACTTCTACCTCCAAAAATCAACTGTCATATATGGTCTGAAATGTTCTAAAAATGACGTAAAACACCATTCAAACAAACAAACAAAACGCTTCATCTTAGTTTCCCAATAAATAAATAATACCTCGAAAGTTGATCATGCTGTCCTCCAACAGCGCTTGGTTTGTTTGTTCAACCATTTCAATTAGTGACACACATTGTAATTTGAGGTGTACTATTGTGACACGTGTACTATTGTGACACACATTGTAATTTGAGGTGTACTATATTTGAGGTGTACTATATTTGAGGTGTACTATTGTTTAAAATTTTGTTAACAGAGTAAAGCCTAAACAAACAGTCTTGAATCTAACGTCAACTTTAATAAGTGGCGGTGGATCTAAATGTCTGTGACAGATTCTAGTAAGTTTATAAATAACTGAGAGGTACTGTAGAGACATTCTAGAATTGTGAAACCTTGATAGATAATAGAACTGTGAGACATTGTTAGTTAAATCAATTGTCAACCATTGCTAAAATGTGATGTGTTTTATGTAAAACATATAAGCACGACTCGATTCCAATATTAAACTTGTAAGCTTTTAGAACCGTGTGTATATCATTTTTTAATCTGATTTGATTTCAGTCTTACTGGACTGCCCTTATGTGGGCCTCATACAAAGGTCAGGAAACTGTTGTACAGGAGTTGTTAGACAGGGAAGCTGATCCAAACATCAAGGCAGATGTAAGACAGGAGTTACCTCCCTTGAAATATTTATTTTCTCTAAAAGATACGAACATGTATACTGAAAGGAAAAAGAAACGCATAATAAAAAAATTGCCTATACTACACTATTATACACACCTAATTCCACGTAATATTCCAGATAAATCACAATGTGTTTTGTACAAAAAGGGGCTACAACTAATGACAGAAAGGACGGCTCTGTCATGTAGTAGATCTTTTAATCAAAGTATATTTTGTTACAGGGAATTCATAAATGTTGAAGTTTTGCTTGAAAAAGTCAAGCCATTTCAGTATTGTGTTTATGTTAAGAGATTGCAACGTTAAAAGCCTAAGTTTGCTCACCTGCTTGAGCCAAATGCGCATTCTATCGATAGGGGTAACCATTGGTGTTTGGTGCTGTTTAAACCTTCTTTCCAAAAGGACAAGCCTAATGTCGCCTTGTACCATTCGATTAGCAGTAGCATATTAAACATACAAAATATAGCGGAAATATCCATTATGCGTTTCTTTTAAAGGGGTTGATGCATTATTTCCAAACACAGTTTATCTTAAAGGGCTATGAAAACTTGAACGAAGCTGAAAGAATTATCAAAATGCCATGAAAAATAAAGGAGATATGACCTATTGAAAATTTGCAAATAACATAAATGGAGGCGGCCATCTTTGAACGATGACGTCATCGTGCCGTTTTACCATATATGGCATATCGATAAAATGTATTTTAAAGCAAAGAAAATCACTGCAAATGAAAAATAATACTAAAATGTTATATTTTACATCTTTATATTTATTTTCAATCAATTTGCAGTGGTTTTCTTTGCTTTAAAATACATTTTGTCAATATGCCATATATGGTAAAACGGCGCGATGACGTCATCATTCAAAGATGGCCGCCTCCATTTATGTTCTTTGCAAATTTTCAATAGGTCATATCTCCTTTATTTTTCATGGCATTTTGATAATTCTTTCAGCTTTTTTCAAGTTTTTCAGAGCCCTTTAAAATAAACTGTGTTTGGAAATAGTGCATCAACCCCTTTAAGTATATATTTATTGTCTGCTATTATTCAAGTGATATAATTCATATATATCGTGGGGTCACATGAACCTATGGTATCTTGTTCTTTATTTATATATAGTTACACTAGTTAACCCTGCGATATATAGCTCTAGCCTGAAATCACCAACCATTCTTCAGACTTTTCTTAGACTTGTGTGCTCAAGTACTAAAAATTCATGCATAAATATTCCCATGACCTTCCTAGATAAACAATCGCATGAAGTTGCTATTTGAATTTATTTTATGTACACATAGCAGCTTTTTATGAACGTGTATCCTTGAAACTTGTAGAAATATGTGTGGTTGAAATTTGCATACTTGGGCTTAAGTAAGAATATTCTCAAGAATGGTTGGTGAATTCAAGGCCAGGACTCTGTCAGTATGATGCTTATCTTTAGACAGCTGTTGAACAGACAAAATGGGTTTTCTGTTCAGTAACTTTGATGATATATTTCAACAAAAAACATTGCCCTAGCTAGGCCAGTTTAACAGGGTACTTTATGCCTTCTAATATGGGCACCCTGCCCTTACATCTTGGATATTTTTCTGGGCGCTTTACCTTTGCTCTAATATCTGCACTTTCTACCCTAATCTATGCACACCAGCCCTAATTAATTTACACCCTGCCATAATCATATTAATATCCCTAATATCTGGGTCCCTGTCCTTATCTATTCACAGCCTGCCCTGTTGTGCAGGATCTTTCCCTAATATCTGGACACTATACTCTCATATATTTGCTCCTCATCCTTATATCTTTACATCCCTATTCTTATGATTGGGAGATATACCTTTACCTGGCACCCAAGGAGTCCATCCCTGGAGATATACATTTACCTGGCACCTAAGAAGTCCATCCCTTGAGACATACCTTTATCTTACACCCAAGGGGTCCATTACTGGAGATATACCTTTATCTTAAACCCAAGGGGTCCATCCCTGGGGATATACCTTTATCTTGCACCTAAATGGTCCATCCGTGGAGATATACATTTATCTTGCACCTAAGAGGTCCATCCCTGAAGACAGACCTTTGTCTTGCACCTAAGGGTCCATCCCTGGAGACATACCTTTATCTTGCACCAAAGGGGGTCCATCCCTGGAGACGTACCTTTATCTTGCACCCAAGGGGTCCATCTCTGAAGACATACCTTTATCTGGCACCCAAGGGGTCCATCCCTAAAGACATACCTTTATCTGGCACCCAAGGGGTCCATCCCTGAAGACATACCTTTACCTGGCACTCAAAAGGACCATTACGGAAGACATACCTTTATCTGGCACCCAAAATGTCCATTACTGAAGACATACCATTATCTGGCACCCAAGAGCTCCATTACTGAAGACATACCTTTACCTGGCACCCAAAAGGACCATTACTGAAGACATACTTTTATCTGGCTTCCAAAAGGTCCATTACTGAAGACATACCTTTACCTGGCACCCAAAAGGTCCATTACTGAAGACATACCTTTACCTGGCACCCAAAAGGTCCATTACTGAAGACATACCTTTACCTGGCACCCAAAAGACCCTTTACCTGGCACCCAAAAGGGACCATTACTGAAAACACACCTTTATCTGGCTCCCAAAAGGACCATCACTAAAACAGAACATCCATGTTCATCAGATATTACAATAACAGTACTTTTGTATTTCAGCACAATATGACCTGCCTGTGTTGGGCTGCTGGAAGGGGTCATACGGGCGTGGTTAAGGCTCTTATAAAGAAAGGGGCAAAGTGTAACAGCCCTGATAAGGTATGCTGTATGCTTCTGTATGTATAATAACTTCAGATGAAACGTAATACTAAAATAATGCTGACGAGTTCGAAATTTCAGCGTTTAATGTCACAAATATTGTTTGATGGCGACACGATAGCCCTATTCTAACACACTTAACCAGGGAAAGTATCTTAAGCTATTGAAATGGTCTAAATCAGCAGTCGAACATTATTCCATGAGGGCCGCCATCTGATGACATCATCCAATGAAATATTACATTATTGGTCAGTCAGTCAGAATGAATGTATTTGAATATTGTTAAATTTGCAACTATATATATTTTATATGTTGCAAATTTGAACGGTTCAGCCAATTAGAATGCAGATAATTCATAAAGTGTGCTAGAATGCTCATGTAACCGGTTAGTTAGTTTTGTGAAGTGATGTATTTTACCTCATTGACATATTTCCTTCTTTGCATTATGAACAAACTATGCAACTGTAATTTAGAATTTGACTCTTCGATTAAAATTTAAAGATCAACAAAGCCCCGTGCTTTGCAAAAATGCTAAAATACTGAAAATCTATGTCAGTTTGTGAAAACATGTATTTCAAAACTTAAATTCAGTATAATTAATTATAATGCAAATTTTGCATGGTATTCCGGTCCAGTTATGGACTCCATTCATTGTTATCACAAAACTTGCAGTATATAATGAAGCCATGACACAAATATCGTAATACATTAGTGTAATGCATATGTAAATAAAGGCAAAATCATTGCTATGTATTTTGCATACAGCTTGTTGTGGAATAAAATTGCTTCATCGAAACTGGTTATGGCTGGGTTTATACGGAAATAATTAAGGCCGTTCCGTCTGCTAGGCGAGCTAAGGAGAAAACAACATATCGGAGTACTCAAATGCCAAATTGTCGGAACCAATCAGATTTATTCCATAGTAGTTTCGTATAATATATTTTGAAATATCTTAACATTGTAAGGTTTAAAAAACTTTGCTTTATATAAGGCACGAACACTGAACCTTCGGTTCAGTAGACACATAATAGATGACGCTCTAATGACAGCGCGAAAGGCGCAGTTGTTTTTTTGCGGTATTAAATAGTATATAACAAATGCCACAATCTGCAATCTGATTGGTGAGCGATCTCATATGTAGGCTGCCACATTGATACATGTACGTTATGTGACGTTTTTTGAGTTATGTGATATGTGGAATCTCTCAGTCATGCCTATTTAATATTGAATTTATTAAATTTAGATTCAATTAATATAATGCTTGGCAAACCGTTGCATTATATAATGTTATCCAACACATTTTGTAATTAAATTCAGTATTAAATAGGCACTCATGTTAGATACTCGCTATATTACACTATCTGACTATAAGGGGCGTTACAGTGAAAGAGTTCTGTGTGTTTATATTTTTAGTATGGAACGACGCCTCTTTTATGGGCCTGTAGAAAGGGGCATCTGGAGATTGTGCAGGAGTTACTGGACAATGGGGCTAGCGTGGACAACACGGGAATGGTCAGTTACACTTTATACTTAACTGGTTTTCATCTGTTTTTATGCTAAAAAACAATGTCTTAGGGATCACTTTGTCTGCCGTCTGATGTCCGTTGTCGTCAAACGCACTTTAACCTGCAACCTAACTTTGGCCATAACATGAAAAGTATTTGACACGTTCATAAAATGGACCATAACTGATGTTGTGATGTCTTGTGGTCCAATCCATTTGTAAATGTTATTTATTATTTTAATTGTATATCAGATGTATTTATGTAAGCCAAAAAGATATTATTAAACTAATAAAAATGTCACACACGTCTTCATCTTACGTCAAGGAATGTCTTTACAAATGTCCACTAACTCTTGACTTCCATTTTGCCCCTTTTTATAAAACTTTAATCTTCAACCTAACCAATTCGGCCAATACAGAGCATGGTGCCCAAACTTCGAGTGATCAAGCACCACTTTGGATCATCTTTTATTGTTTATTAACCCTTAACCCGCTAAGCACGACTATAATATCCTTTGCGTCCATTGTAAACCCAGATCAGCCTGTGAGTAACCCGCAGGCTGATCAGGGTATACAATGTCAATCCATTATATATATATGTAGCGGGTTAAGGGTTAACACAATCTTTTAGATGCGATTATAAACTAAAGTCCTTATATCAGTGTGAACTTTTTGGTAATCAAGGTTACAATGCCAGTTGTATATTAAATTTCAGGACTCCCTTACGGCAGTACTAGTAGCCACAAACGGAGGGTTTACAGAAGTAGTGCAGGCACTCCTGGAGCATGACCCCAATGTCAACGCTTTAGATAAGGTACGCACTTGGGAACAGACATTGAAATGAGTTTTATGAGCAACTGCATGAGGGATTTGGGAATGGTGTTTTCAGGAAGTGGGGGGATTGATGGTGTTTTTAGGAAGTGGGGGAATGATGGTGTTTTCAGGAAGTGGGGGAATGGTGGTGTTTTCAGGAAATGGGGGAATGATGGTGTTTTCAGGAAGTGGGGGGAATGGTGGTGTTTTCAGGAACTGGGGGAATGATGGTGTTTTCAGGAAGTGGGGGAATGGTGGTGTTTTCAGGAAATGGGGGAATGATGGTGTTTTCAGGAAGTGGGGGGAATGATGGTGTTTTCAGGAAGTGGGGGAATAATGGTGTTTTCAGGAAATGGGGGCATGATGGTGTTTTCAGGACCTGGGGAATGGTGGTGTTTTCAGGAAGTGGGGGAATGATGGTGTTTTCAGGAAGTGGGGGAATGATGGTGTTTTCAGGAAGTGGGGGAATGGTGGTGTTTTCAGGAACTGGGGAATGGTGGTGATTTCAGGAAGTGGGGGAATGGTGGTGTTTTTAGGAAGTGGGGGAATGATGGTGTTTTCAGGAAGTGGGGGAATGGTGGTGTTTTCAGGAACTGGGGGAATGGTGGTGTTTTCAGGAACTCGGGAATGGTGGTGTTTTCAGGAACTCGGGAATGGTGGTGTTTTCAGGAAGTGGGGGAATGGTGGTGTTTTCAGGAAGTGGGGGAATGATGGTGTTTTCAGGAAGTGGGGGAATGGTGGTGTTTTCAGGAAGTGGGGAAATGGTGGTGTTTTCAGGAAGTGGGGGAATGATGGTGTTTTCAGGAAGTGGGGGAATGGTGGTGTTTTCAGGAAGTGGGGGAATGGTGGTATTTTCAGGAAGTGGGGGAATGATGGTGTTTTCAGGAAGTGGGGGAATGGTGGTGTTTTCAGGAAATGGGGGAATGATGGTGTTTTCAGGAACTGGGGAATGATGGTGTTTTCAGGAACTGGGGAATGATGGTGTTTTCAGGAAGTGGGGGAATGATGGTGTTTTCAGGAAGTGGGGGAATGATGGTGTTTTCAGGAACTGGGGAATGATGGTGTTTTCAGGAAGTGGGGGAATGATGGTGTTTTCAGGAAGTGGGGGAATGGTGGTGTTTTCAGGAAGTGGGGGAATGGTGGTGTTTTCAGGAACTGGGGAATGGTGGTGTTTTCAGGAACTGGGGAATGGTGGTGTTTTCAGGAACTGGGGAATGATGGTGTTTTCAGGAAGTGGGGGAATGATGGTGTTTTCAGGAAGTGGGGGAATGGTGGTGTTTTCAGGAAGTGGGGGAATGGTGGTGTTTTCAGGAACTGGGGAATGATGGTGTTTTCAGGAACTGGGGAATGGTGGTGTTTTCAGGAAGTGGGGGAATGATGGTGTTTTCAGGAAGTGGGGGAATGGTGGTGTTTTCAGGAAGTGGGGGAATGATGGTGTTTTCAGGAAGTGGGGGAATGGTGGTGTTTTCAGGAAGTGGGGGAATGATGGTGTTTTCAGGAACTGGGGAATGGTGGTGTTTTCAGGAAGTGGGGAAATGGTGGTGTTTTCAGGAAGTGGGGGAATGGTGGTGTTTTCAGGAAGTGGGGGAATGATGGTGTTTTCAGGAAGTGGGGGAATGGTGGTGTTTTCAGGAAGTGGGGGAATGATGGTGTTTTCAGGAAGTGGGGGAATGATTGTGTTTTCAGGAACTGGGGAATGATGGTGTTTTCAGGAAGTGGGGGAATGATGGTGTTTTCAGGAAGTGGGGGAATGATGGTGTTTTCAGGAACTGGGGAATGATGGTGTTTTCAGGAAATGGGGGAATGGTGGTGTTTTCAGGAACTGGGGAATGATGGTGTTTTCAGGAAATGGGGGAATGATGGTGTTTTCAGGAACTGGGGAATGATGGTGTTTTCAGGAAGTGGGGGAATGGTGGTGTTTTCAGGAAATGGGGGAATGATGGTGTTTTCAGGAAGTGGGGGGAATGGTGGTGTTTTCAGGAACTGGGGGAATGATGGTGTTTTCAGGAAGTGGGGGAATGGTGGTGTTTTCAGGAAATGGGGGAATGATGGTGTTTTCAGGAAGTGGGGGGAATGATGGTGTTTTCAGGAAGTGGGGGAATGATGGTGTTTTCAGGAAATGGGGGCATGATGGTGTTTTCAGGAAATGGGGAATGGTGGTGTTTTAAGGAAGTGGGGGAATGATGGTGTTTTCAGGAAGTGGGGGAATGATGGTGTTTTCAGGAAATGGGGGAATGGTGGTGTTTTCAGGAATTTTGGGAATGGTGGTGTTTTCAGGAAGTGGGGGAATGATGTTTTCAGGAAGTGAGGAAATGGTTGTGTTTTCAGGAAGTGGGGAAATGGTGGTGTTTTCAGGAAATGGGGGAATGATGGTGTTTTCAGGAACTGGGGAATGATGGTGTTTTCAGGAAGTGGGGGAATGGTGGTGTTTTCAGGAAATGGGGGAATGATGGTGTTTTCAGGAAGTGGGGGGAATGGTGGTGTTTTCAGGAACTGGGGGAATGATGGTGTTTTCAGGAAGTGGGGGAATGGTGGTGTTTTCAGGAAATGGGGGAATGATGGTGTTTTCAGGAAGTGGGGGGGAATGATGGTGTTTTCAGGAAGTGGGGGAATGATGGTGTTTTCAGGAAATGGGGGCATGATGGTGTTTTCAGGAAATGGGGAATGGTGGTGTTTTCAGGAAGTGGGGGAATGATGGTGTTTTCAGGAAGTGGGGGAATGATGGTGTTTTCAGGAAATGGGGGAATGGTGGTGTTTTCAGGAATTTTGGGAATGATGGTGTTTTCAGGAAGTGGGGGAATGATGTTTTCAGGAAGTGAGGAAATGGTTGTGTTTTCAGGAAGTGGGGAAATGGTGGTGTTTTCAGGAAGTGGGGGGTGGAATGGTAATTAATGGCCGGGATAGCACAGAAAGAACAATAGTATATTAGAAATGAAGGTACGTAATCGGTCAGGATGGAGGGAAGGCGGGAAGGATTGAGGGACGGAGAGAGGGAGGGCAACATGCAAATGAATGAATGATCAAATGAACGAATAGGTAATGGTTCAAATGATCATATTAAAAAATAGTGGGATATGTTCACATATATTGTTATTATTGCATGTATTTATCTTTTTATGTAAATACTGAATATAATTTTATAAAAAAGAAAAAGAAATGGCTGAAATAACAAAGGGGAAAAGTGAAAAAAGGTATGCATTAATTGTAAATATCCCTGCCAAGTAATTGATTTCTCTAAACCAAGTGAAGTAACACAATTTTTGTAGATTTTAAGAATCTTCCATGGGTATCTGGGGTAGCTAGGGAATTTCAACCAAAGGTATAACTGTCTTCATCAGAACCATGGCACTGTTTAGTTTCCGATTAAATAGTTACACAGAATCTGAACTGGATACCCATGACTGATTCTTTTTCTTGCATAGCATTGACCTGTTTCGAGCATTAATCTTGCATCAATCGACATTTATATGTTTATTTACAAAAAAAACACTTATTAATTAAGCAATTGTTGACACTTCCGACATCACAGTACATGTGATACTTATCTTATTATACACTGGTCCCATGTGTTTCAGGATGGATTCACAGCGCTAACAATAGCAGCGAAGGAGGGTTATGAAGACATCGTCCAGGAACTGCTGGCTAAGGATGCATATGTCAACATCGCTGATCGGGTTAGTGTTCACACTTTATACGGGAGTTGTTTACAGTGAATCAAGGGGAGGCCACTCTTGTTGGTAACCATGACTCTAGGGGCGGCCACTCATGTTGTTTACTGTGACTCAAGGGGCGGCAACTTGTTTACTGTGACTCGAGGGGAGGCCACACTTGTTGTTAACCGTTGTTCACGGGGAGGCCACCCTTGTTGCTTATCTTGACTCAAGGGGAGGCCACTCTTGTTGTTAACCTTAACACAAGGGGTGGGGTGAGGGGGGGGGCACTATTGTTGTTAAAATTAACTCAAGTGGAGCCACTACTGTTGTTAATCTTAACTCAAGGGGGGGTGGGGGGGGGGGGGTCACTCTTGTTGTTGATGTTAACTCAAAGGGTGGGGGAGGGGGTGGGGCACCATAAAAGAATACAGCAGGCTTTAACATGCATATCGTATAATCAGAATCACTCAAACATGCACATTGTATAATCGGAATCACAAAAGGGTCCCACACGGCATTCTTGAGGATTTTGAGGCATTGAAACAAATTAAACATTCATAAGAATGTCTTCTTTTGTTTTTCCTAATCTCCATGTTCTAAAATGAAATTATCAATTAAACATTTTTTTTTTAATACATGTAGGTTTTAGAATGTTTAAAACCTATTTAAAAATCTGAGTTTTCCTAATCAAAATTGAAAAACAACAGTTGTTAATGCGTCGCTGTTAAACATCATAGAAGACCAATAAGTGGTCGATATACTGTAAGAAATGATTATTTAGCGGACATCCTATTTTAGCGCTATTAGCGGGCGTTGTAAGTGCGCTAATTCAAGATGCCCACTGAAAAAAGAATGATTTTCTTACCAAAAGTCATCTGTTTTCTCAGAAATCCTTCAACACACAATGATTGTGAATGATACTTGGTTCACAGTTCTTTAGTTTAGTATTTTCTAATTCAACGAGAAGAGTACTTGTTCAGTATAAACTAACTGCAGTTAACAAAAGAATATAATGTCTCACTTAAATTAATTATATTACTATAAAGCTTTAGCACATTGCATAAATTAGTCGTCCGTGTACTGTTATTCTGGCGTGTTGTGTTTAGTATAGCTGTTTATAGAACGAGCGTCGGCAGTTTCTGTGGTTATTGTCGGATTATCTCGACATTACCGTTTTATCAATAGACACTATTAGCAGTTTTCAGGACTTGTTAATTACTGTTCCGGCAACATTTTTCACAATGTCTCTAAATCATATTTTCAATGGGTTTGGTTTTGCCATGTTTGTAAGATGTGTTCACTTACAAAACACTTTATAAAACGTTATACAAAAAAATTTGGTTGACAGCCTGAAGGCATGATTAACAAATAAAAGCAATCGAAACTGCCGCGTCGACGATGACCGATCAGGAATAATCGGATGATTGGGAATAATCGGAAATTCAGTGCTCAAGAAATAGGATAGCCCGACGCCCGGGGCTCCTCGAAATCCATTCCGGGCCTGTCTCATTTTGCAGACGGGGAGCCCGTCGGGCCTGTCTAAAAAAAAAAAAAAAAAAAATCCCCCAAAAAATCAGTTTCTCAAGCTCAAGTTCCTCAAGACAAAATACTCCCATGTGTATTGTGAACTGTGAAAACACTTGCAACAAAGTAATTAAAATGTGTTATACACACATTGAAACAATAAAAAGTTTGAATATTTTGCCTGGCTTCGTGTCGGCAGTTTGTCACAACTTTGAGGTCGACAATTGTTGACATAAAACTCATTATTCTGCTATTAGGGTTGTGTTTTCTTTCCTTTGTGATAAGAAATACCGTTTTTATCATTAAAAACACACTAATGCATGAAAAAAAATCGTTATTGATGGTATTTCGATTGAATGTTCGTGAATGTTCGGGCCGTAAAAGTGCGGTGTCATAGTAGTTCGGATGGTACATAATTTCGGATATATTATTATTATTATTATTATTTTTTTTTTTTTACATAATCAAATAAGAAAAACTGTCCTTTACAAATACATGTTGGTGGAAAGAAAAAAGAAAAATATATATACTGTATATGTATAAATACAGATATAAAGTATATTTCTATTCATTATTTAAGGTGTAAGGAGTTCCTGGAATCCTACTTTTAAATGAATTCTAGTCTAGGCTCCTAATTCTTTACTTGGAGAAAGTGGTGACAAAAAGAAAAAATATAGCCAGAGGAGGCTCTGATAGTCTCATAAAACCTGATTAAAAATTTGGCTCCAAGTTTAGCTCCAGTTTCACCAAGTCGGCTCTGATTATTATCGTTTGGCAAAAGTGCTAGTACTCTCCTTTGAATTGGTTATAAATTACTATGCAATATTCTATTCTAACATATTTTAAACGAAATGGTAAAAGTCCGCTGACAAGGGAGCATAAAGTGGTAGCAAAAAGAAAAATATAGTCAGAGGAGGTTCTGAGCTTGATTATACATACGTAACAAAATTAATGTGTGCTATAAAAGTGAATAAAGACACATTTCCAATAAGAAAAAAATATTGGACCTTTCCATTTTAAATCAGGGCCTGTCCATTTCAAATCAGGGCCTGTCCATTTCAAATCGGGGCCTGTCCATTTTCAGAAGCAACAAGCCCTGGGCCTGTCTCTTAAAATAATTTTCTTTGAGCACTGAAATTGCCGAAATTCTGCTGGGCAAGCGAGATCGCTAAATTAAAATGGAGTCTATTGCAGAGCGCTAATTCATCATTGCGCTAATATGCCCGAAACCATCAAAAATCGTCTACTGCGCTAAATTTTGACTACGCTAAATAATCATTTCTTACTACCTCAAAATTCAAAAGTACAAACTATCTATCTAACCCATTTGAATACCAGGGAACGCATCTAAAGCTGTTCAGATGGTCCAAACTAACTGTTAAACGTCAGGGCTCAATCTACAGGGCGATTCGGGCGAAGAACGCGCCCGCGATCTCTTGACTTCGCCTTGGCAGCACATCAAAGCGAAGTTCAAGTCGCCGAAAAATTTAAAAAAAAAAAAAAAAAAAAAAATTTTTTTAAAAAGGTACAGTATAGTAATAAATCCATTATCATAGAAATTTGCATCAATATTTCAAGCTCATATTATAGAGTAAAAAGAATTAGTGTGCATTACACTGTATTCACTGCACTGCGATATACATGGTGATGACTATTCAACCGTTGTCTACGTATACACGTCGCGTGAAGTCTCCCTAAATTCTCTCCACTTCTCCCTAAAATCACTTGAGGGAGAAGTGACTTCTCCCTAAATTCCTTGCCTAGATTGAGCCCTGAACGTCCTTTCATGTAGGCCACCATCTTGATGTCAGTTTGTTTACACGTAACAATGATGTTTTTCAATGAAATCCAATCATAATTTGTCTTTTGTCTAACTTTGTTAAATTTGCGACGGTATATCCATATTTATAAGTCGCGCAATTTAATGACTCATCCAATCAGAATGCAGGACATTCCAGAAGTAATAATTTCAAAAAATCTTCTCAGTTATTGTATAATGATTTTTTCTCCTAAAGTAAAATTAATATGTCATACATTGTATGTAAAATAAGAAAAACGGAAGAAAACAAGATTTGTGGCCATTTTCCTTTTTGAGATATAAGAGAAATACGTTAAATTGAAATTGAAATAAAGATTTTTAAGAACCTCTCTTGGGTTTTAATTTCACTTTTAACATAACTGCATGGACAGTTTCGTTTCTTACTTCCAAATTAATTTTGCCTGAAAATAAAGCAGGATGCCAAGTGTCCCTTTTAGTATAGAGATAGAGCAGATTAACCTTAACCCACTAAGCACGACTATAATAGCCTTTGCGACCATTGTAAACCCAGATCAGCCTGTGAAAACTGTCACATAAATGGAATGGTCTTAATTCAAAGAAAGAACAGTCCATTATATATATGTAGCTGGTTAAGGGTTAAGGTATGGGTTTAGTGTAGACTTGCATTGGCTTCGCTTCTAATATTTGACACTATAGTATTGTATGAAGAGATAAGTGGCATAATTTACGACTGATGTTCAATTACTACATGTATACACAAGGACTTTAAAAACGCCTCACTGACAATAAGCAAAAATGTACCATAGTTAATATATTATTTCAAAATCACTTAATTGCATAAAACGCTCACAGTTTTCAAAAGGCGATATGTGTGTAATGCCAATTGCGGCTTCAGTTTAAAAGTTGCCTGTAAGAATATAGATGAGGCATTTTTAGTCCTTGAATATATATAACTTAAAGTTTGCTAAACACCAAACCTTTTTCGCCTTATTTTTGAAACCAGAAACTGTATTTTATAGGGTGACCTGCAAAAATACACAAGGAAATTGTTTTGTAATAAATTTTTGACAATAAAATGATGAATTTCACATAAGTTAATCGTAAAAAATAATTGTTGAGTTTTATGTTATTGCTGAAACCAGCCACCATAAAACGTTGATTTGAAATCTTGGTGCTTAGAAAACTTTGCTTAGTATAAATTCTCTCTGTGTGGGATAAGGGGAGAACGCGGTCTCCTTGTTCACCCTCCCTTGTAAGGAGGCTTTAGGTGCTGGAGTTTCAGTTTACGTCTATGTTTTACATGTATTGTGCTATAGGTAGGGGACACCATACTGATACACGCAGTGAAGGGAGGCTACGTCAACATTGTGAGAGCCCTACTTAACAGATACGCAGATGTCGACGTCGAAGGCTCGGTAATAATTTTGTAATCTCATTTTTTACCCTAGTTAGAAAATTTCAAGAGGTGGTAGGCTATTTACTATATCTCATATGCTTTGCTTTGAAATAAAAGTAAAAAAATAAATAAATCAATTGGGTTTGTCAACAAGAGACATTTTTAAAGTCACAATATGTTTATTATACCCCCGCTTTCACGAAGTGAAGTGGGGCTATATAGGAATCACGCTGTCCGTCCCGTCCTGTAATACATTTTTGTCGCGTCCCATTCCGAAACACATTTTTAGCTTGACTATTCAAAGAATAAGAGAGCTTATGTAATCACCCCAGGGTCAGTGTCGGCATCCCACATCAAGGTTTGCTTGTAAACTGTGTTTACAAGTCTATGTCTCTTTACATTTCTTATCCTAGCAGAACCAAATTTGACCATGGGCTTCCTTATAGCATTAGCTTAAAGGATGCTTATTATTAAGCAATTTTGGTTCCTGTAAATGATGGGCTTACATGGAACCCAAATTATGATAGCCCATAAAATATGTCCCATTTCACATCAAATTGTGCGTGTAAGCTGTGTTAACAAGTCTATATCTTACATTTCTTATCCTAGCACAACCAAATTTGGCCATAACCTTCCTTATAGCATTATCTTAAGGATTGCTTAAGTAATTTTGGTTCCTTAACCCTGGGCTCCCATGGAACCAACATTCTGATAGCCCTAAAACTGTGTCTATTTCACATCAAATTTTGCTTGTAAGCTGTGTTAACAGGTCTATATTGCTTACATTTCTTGTCCTATTTCAACTTAATTTGGGAATTGGTTTCCTTATAGTATGTTGTAAAGGGTTGCATAAGTAATTTTGTCTTCTGCAAATTCTGGGCTCCCACGGAACCCAAATTGTGACGGCCCATAAAATGTGCAATAAAGGCAGATCAAGGTTTGCGTGTAAGTTCGATTTTATTATTATTATATTTTTTTTTACATATCTCTGTGTTGATTTGTTTTATAAGTTGATCAGTATGTTTCGTCCCCACCCCCAGACCATCCCACCGATGATTAATTCTTTTTCTTGCATATCGTCATTTTATATGTGGACGTCGTCAACTTCTAACGTTTTGCATGTTTATTTTTCACAATGATGTAATGTAACTGTTGACGTCATCGTTGATGCGCACGACTTTTATCTTCCCCTGTGTGTAAGGTCAGGCTTTCCATCACCCATGGAAAATGTGGATAACATTATCCCGTATGGAAGAATGTGTAATTCTCTTAGCTAAAAGGCTTCCAAGTACTTTGCCTACAATGTCATTTCACTGAAGAGTCCAACAAGGGCGAGACTAGTTTAACTGTGTCAAGCCCTCATTTACGCAATTCAGCCTTCTTTTTTTGTCGTTTCTTTTTACGTTTTAATAAACATATTCTGACCTTTAATCTGGATCACGTTGAAAAGAAAGCTGCTTCATTCTTGAATGATGCAGCTTTTAAACTGTGCACAAACATTTATATTGATTCATGCGAGGAGCGTTCATTATATAATGCAACTAGCCGTCGTATTCACGTTGTGTGAGATTTACACACGAAATTTGAAAATGATCTTATAGAATGAACCATTTGTGACACTTTCTGAAAATTTTATTAAAATCAGTGCAGATATAAGTCCATGACGACTGTTTGTTTGGGACATATTCATATACACTGCCTTAAAAAGCGGCAGAAAAGTTTAATGAATTTGCACAGTCATAATGTTGGATTCATAAAAAAATGCATTTTGCAGCAAAATAATTTATTCAAACTTTTGTTAACTAGAAGTAACTATGTGTAAATATTACATAAACGATGTTTTCAATACAAAACATTAATACAGTCCAAGGCAAGAAATACCGTTTTTTTTTTAAATATAAAGTCCTGAAAATAATCAAATTCCAATAAAAATAATAGTCAAAATCAGTTTAAAGATATGACAGAAAATGGTTTTAAATATATACAAATTGAAGGGATACTCTAAAGATTTAATGTAATATCAACAACCGCTCCAAAAATATTAAAGCCTGAAGTTGCTCTTCGCTTTTTTAGCATAAAATTTAAGTTAAATTTTGTCGCACTGACAACATTTAAGGAGCAGTCAGCCCAAAAATAAACACATTACAAATAAAAACTACTAACATTTTCATAAGGAAGATATAAAAGTTTGTGGTTTAGGCAAAAAAAGTCCATATTGGCCGTCAAAATCAGATTTTTAGTCAAACTATTTTTTTCCGTTTTTGGCGTGTTCAGTATCATTTACATGTCTTAAAAAAATGCCCTCAAAACACTTTTTATTGGATGGAAGTATCTGATAACTACAACAATGGACCATAATTCAATTTTAGGACCATAGTTGCATTATATAATGAATGCCCCTCGTATATAAACATGTTCACTTATTCTCTGCACTCTTGAAAATCAAAAGAGGATGCAATAAAATGAGCGATGAATTAAATTTGGGCTTTATGACACACCAGGAATGAACGTTCCCGGCCCAACCTCCATCTAGATCTAAATAAAAAATATGCGGAATGGACTTAGAACGTGATGCGATGAATAATGAGTAAAATAAATCAGCGTGACTATAACTTTCTCTGGTGAACATCATGATTTAGATACGTACAACCCAACACAAATGGTGAAAAATACTGATGTTTATGTCTTCAGAGATTCTGATCTGTAACGTTGTATATATATTTTATAATCAATCACTATAAACTCAAAAACTTTGAAAGTGAAATCAGTAAATGTATGTCGACTATCAATTAATCAGTCTTAAATGGGAAAGCATCCAGGATTTGAGATAAGGGGGGTGCATATCTTTGAAAAAATATTGACAGTAAAAACTAAACCTCCGAAAAAGGAAAAAAGGTTCTCATTTAATTTTAAACCTTTTTATGATAGTTCAAAAAGGAGCACAGTTATTTTCTCCCATGTTACTGTGGGGGAGGGGATGATGGGGGTGTACAACACGTGTTTCCCCATTGAGGAGGTGGGGAGGTGGGAGGTGACGGGCAAGTCCTTTTATCAGAGCTTGGGCTAGGTCTGTATACTCTACCAAAGGGACGTATTATTTTACATACTTTAGAAACTGCAAAGGTTTTGATGATTTGACGCCTAATTGCATGGTTTTGCTTTTATATGTTATATTTCAGTCACAGGTAAACAGTCACATGTATGAACACTCTCACGCTTTGTAACAACCATGGCTTAGTTTTATCTAGCGTGCTTTTCGCCAGCTCCAGATAACGACCACTTTTCATACGTTAAAATACACTAGATGACACTAATAAGTTCCTCAGTTTTAAATGCTAATAAAACATTTATTTTTCAACGTAATTTGCTCAAATTTTGAACACGTTCTTTAAAGTGGTGAGTGCATGTAATCTGATTATCAAATTTATTAAATTTTTTATTGTTTTTAGATTTTATTTGATGAATCTGAAATATATTGATCAGTTTTTAAAAGATATGAAATAAAACATAACTAGGGTACGTTTGAGTGTCGTCCAGTGTTTTTAATAATTGGAGTATTTCAATGAAATTTGTCTGAAACACAACTTTTTTCTAGCTGTCTGAGCCTCACTCTCTTGAGACAAAGCTCTTCTGAACTATCTTAAAAATAAAAAAACAAAAACAAATGACAACCAAATATATGTTTTCAGAAACAATCTCGTTAACATTTTTCTTAAATCAATAGGCTTCAGTTACCCAAATTAAGAACAAATGTTCATTAGAACGGGAGATAATTAAGATTATTGTAAATAAAAACACTCCATCTTTGAAATTTACCACCTTAAAGGTATGCTAAGCTGTCAGAAACATATAAGATAATTTTAAAAAGACTTCCGTTTAAAAATCATCAAATTTATGCTTATAAATTATTTAATATTTCTATAAAATGTCGTTCTTTAGCGGAGTAGAATAACTAATGTAAAAAAAATGGCATCTATTTCGATGTTAAATATACCGGTATAATATATTACAAATAATGCTCCACCTCAAGTTTGGAGGAATGGGCTCCATTAGCTATACATGTACATGTATTTCCATTAGTTATTCAGCTCAACATAGTAAACCATGACTTTTATCAAGATCTTCGAGCCTTACTATTCAGAATCAAGCATGGGCATTTGTGTCCAAAGAACATTATGTAGTTTAAATATCATATCTCTAGTAGAGAATCACACAACAATCTGGAGGTCTTGAGGTGTTACACTTTTTCATGCATCAAAGCAAATCGTGTACATTTATAAAAACTGTTTGCACTTCCTAACCCGCTAATAAAAAAGCTGATATTTAAAAACCTCATTCCAGTTATTTCAAAATATTTTTTAGTAAAAGTAAAGGAAGTTTGCCATGTGTCTTTTAAGTTCATGTGGAGCCATATTGTGGTCTTACGCATTGTTTTTTTGATACAAATCCAAATAATTATGATGGTTTGTTATTTTTGTTTGTATGGTGTTTTACGTCATTTTTAACACATACAAGGTTATATATGACTATATGATTTTTTAAATTTTTCTTCAACAAGCTTTCGATATATACACCTCATAAGAAGAATTGAAGGACCTTGTATAATATATAAAGGTCAAAGTCACCATCCATGTTAAATTTTGGGCTCTAAGGTCATTAATTTGTCACGAAAACTTAGCATTGAGTATAACTTTTTTCATTTCTATGCCCCCTGCATAATATTTACCATCATTTCTGTCCATCCGTATGTCTGTCCATTTGTCCCACTTTCTTGTTTGTTTAACTTCTACGTTTTTCATCCAATTTTCATGAAGCTTCACAGGAAGTATCAGTATTATGTGATTGTCTAGTAGCACATACTTTCAGGACATTCCGGTTGAATGATTTTTGGCAGAATTCAAAAAACTTTGAATACAGAATTTATTTGACACATCACCTTAGATTTAAACATATTTTATTGCCAATATTTTACATACAGAGCATATATAAACATATATACGATAGAAATATTATAATGACAGATAGGTTGGGTAACAAGTTTACCAACATTAGATTAAACCCTTCACCTTAATGGTCAAGAGCAATGTTAGGGTCATAGTTTCAGTTGAACACTATTGTTTTCCATTCCATTTTCATGTTCGCACCAAACTTTGCAGCTACCCCTGATGAAAATAGTCATGTGTCATCCATTCTTGAACATTCCCCCAGAATGTGACAGTGTTCCAGAGAGCACCAGTCTATTATGAATTTCTACTGTCTACTACTGAAATATCTATAATTGCTCTGTAGAATTCTTTTATTGCACCATCATCAAAGTGGAGTGGGCATATAATGTTAGCTTTTTTCTGTACGGGCGTCTCATCCATATGAAAACTAGAGTTTTCCATTAAAGTTTATGATCAAGTCTGTTTATAGCCAGAAGCCTGGGAGCAGTTAATCTTCATACACTGTTTACATCTACATGACATAAGTATGTTCTTACTAGCAGTTGTTCAATATCGTTCATCTTCTTCTTCCACTTCTTTAAATTATTTCAAAGTTTTACATTAAATTTTTTGATTATCCATTACTCTGATACCAAAAGCCATTTTAAATTTTCTTCAAGTTATACATTCAGCTTTTTACAGTAGCATTGATTGTTTGTTTATTATGTTACATCAGCAATGATTGGTTGTTTATTATGTTACATCAGCAATGGTTGGATGTGTATTATGTTATAGCAGCAATGATTGGTTAAGATGTTGCAGTAGCAATGGTTGTTATTTGTTATAATGACAATTATTGGTTGGTTTGTTATGATTAATTTATGTTTTTCAGGAAAGAAAGACAGCCTTGTATTGGGCTGTGGAGAAAAATCATGCTGACATTGTCAAGCTTCTCCTAGACAATGATGCAGACATGGAAATCACGACCAAGGTACCAGAAGATTAAAACAGTCTACACATGTTTAAACAATCAAAAACTATTTTTTGCCATGGAATGATCGTATTGCATTTGTTTGTAAACAGGGAAATCATAAGTATTTGTGTTAAAATATTTCACTTGAAATTGTTGTTCTTTTTCACCTCAATTAATGAAATTTGTTGTTTAAATTTAATTTCAAATTTTAACTGTTTGAAGTTCACCTAATAAACTGTCTATGGTCTGTGATGTTTGTGTAACTTTTACTCGTTATTTTGAAATAGCTTACAATTTTCTCTTTACATGTCAGGATGGTGATTCACCACTGATGCGAGCTGTACGAAACAGACATGAGCTGTCCGTCCGTCTGCTGCTAGATAAGGGAGCAAAGGTGGCAGTATTTGATAAGGTATGTGATGGACATAAAGATCTGTTGGTGTTAGATGTTCTGGCTGTCTACATTAATTATATGTTAAATTTATTATCAAACAAGTTATTCTTTTTTAAATGTTAAATTTGCAATTTTGTAAAAAAAATCAGCTTATTTGCATAATGTTATATAAAATCCGATTAATAGGTTTGCGTCAAATTAGGACACTATCCCCTTTCTATAATTTGATAAGAAATATCTAATTTAGGAGGGTTTCTCATTTGAAAATTGCTGATGAGGCGCCGTCATGGCCCAGTGGATAGTGTGGTAGACTGAATTGGGAGGTCACAGGTTTAAGCCCCAGATTTAAGAACCATAGGAATATTTTTAGCTAGTAAAATAGATAACTGTTCCTAGATCCCATGTATCCTTTCTCTGGGGCAGCTCTACATAATCTAAGGTAATGAGATGATGAGGCGTCTAAAACAGTTCAACTAAATTCTCATTACTTTCAGAAACTTGATTGTGTTGTCATTCATTTTCAGAAAGGTGATAATGCACTCCATATATCACTGAGAGCCAGAAGTAAGCGAATCACAGAATTGTTACTGCGGAACCCTCGTAACAGTAGACTGCTGTACCGGCCAAACAAAGCGGGAGAAACCCCCTACAGTATCGATGCCTACCATCAGAAAGGAATTCTTACACAGATCCATGGACATAGTATGAACATAGTTTATATATGGATATTATTATGTACATCTTATGAGGCAGTGGATATCGTACTCCTTCTGTCCCAGTCCATTGTAAAAGGTTACAATCTCCCTATTACATAGCACCCAGTTTTCTTTTCAGTTGCTCCAACCTGTTTGCCAACCCTACTTTCTAACATCCCTTCCCGCCATCCCAACATCTATTGCATCCTGCTAATCACATGCTGATCGACTTCAGAATACTGTTCTATTGAATAATATTAGAACACATCCTTAATTATAGATGCCTAGCTGAAGGAAAATTCTTTCACGGATATGTGGAGTATGTATAAAACATGCTTATTGATATCGTGTACAAAGTTAACGTATTTTCACACACAAAAATGGGTCGATGTTCTTTATATTTATCAAGTTTATAGATTATTATTCAATACTAGCTCAGACTAAATAAAAGTGTAAATATAATTAACTGGAATTTTCGTGGTGGATTAATGCGAAATAAGAATAGCGCTAAACGCTGTAAAAATAACTTAAAGTGGCCTGTAGACAATTTTCAGGACCTGTCCATGTTAATTCATGCCTGTCCATTTTCAGTGGCAACTGGGCCTGTCCTTTAAACAAACCTTCAAGTACTGAACATGTTTATATGTCACCTCAATAAATTAACTGATATTGTAGTGAATTTTTTTGTTATTCGGTCATATTCCCAATGCCAAAACATCCTTTTCCGAAATGCTTTTATTAAAATGCCTCTGTTGACCTGGGTATATTGTAAACAGTATTAAAGATACAATTATAAAACAAATTTTATATAAACCAAATTTTACGAAAGATCATGCTAAAATTCCCAATTGTGACGCAATGGGTTATGTTCCCAAAGTACAGAAAACAAAACACTGTATTGAAGCATACTTTGTTATTTCAGAACCAATTTTGGTCATACTTTCGTCATCATTTTCCATATATGTAAGATATACGTAAAAATACGTCTGTTAAAAACTGTATATTCTGTATTCTTTTTTCAGGAGAGCTAAATGCCAGTGATGGGGAGAATCTCCTTGGTTATGAGATATACAGCAGTTCTCTGGCGGACATCTTGAGCGAGCCGTCCCTGAACACACCCATCACGGTGGGGCTGTACGCCAAGTGGGGAAGTGGAAAGTCATTCCTTATCGATAAGTTGAAACGTAAGTACTGTATGTATGCATGGGGTTTAATGTTGCTTTTATCAATCTCTCAGTCGTATCACGACGGTGTTTACTTGTAACATTGAGCTCAGTGCTCAACTTTATATTGTTGTCGCACTGTAATACCATGCCCAGTCACATTATTCTGACACCGGGCAGATCAGGGCTAGAACTGCCTTTTATACAATCATTTTTAAAAAGTCTATGGCATGACCCAGCTTAGGATTGAACGCACGACCACCCACAAGGTGGAATACTACCACTAAGCCACTGCTACAATACAAACGTAAGCACTTCAGGTCTTTGGATAAGGGCTTTGTCCATCCATGCATCTGTGTGTCTGTATTGAAAGTTCTGGTCATAATTTCTATTGTATAACCCCCGCCTGGAAAGGAGTGTAGTGTTGAATCAGTTTGTTTCTCTGTCCATCCATCCGATTTCAGACAAACTTTTTAGAACAATAGCTCTTTCACCTTTGTAGTCTGAGTCACACTAATAAAACTGTACAGGCAGAGTGTCTTTGGTGAGCGGAGGACATTAAAACTGGGCTATCCTATTAAAATAAAGTCTTCAATTGAATTTAAGATTGCCTTTAATATAAAGAAAGTAAACATTAATAATATCTGTAAAAGAAATAAAGATTTATCTTCAAATCGTTATTAGTGATAGGGTCTCATAAATGTTATAAAATCAATACAAATGCTCAAATATATTTGTGATAATTCTAATTTACAACAAGTTTATGTTTCTGTTTGACATTCCAGTCGATTAACTTAAAAATGTTCACATATTTCTATTTGACATTCCAGTTGAGATGAAGGCATTTATATGTTTATATTTGACATGCCAGTTTATATTTATATTTGACATTCCAGTTGAGATTTATATTTGACATTCCAGTTGAGATGAAGGCATTCATATGTTTATATTTGACATGCCAGTTTAGATTTATATTTGACATTCCAGTTGAGATTTATATTTGACATTCCAGTTGAGATGAAGGCATTCATATGTTTATATTTGACATGCCAGTTTAGATTTATATTTGACATTCCAGTTGAGATTTATATTTGACATTCCAGTTGAGATGAAGTCATTCACGAAAGCAAATGATGAGAATCAGCTGACATTCACATGGAGCTTATTAATATTCCTCCTGATCATCAACAGCTTTATTGGCTCCGTGCTGGCGCTCACGGTCATGTGGCAGCTTGGTATTGGAGTAGGTCTTGGTTTGTTTCTATGGGAGTATGGATTTCTAGGTAAGATTAGAGTAAATTAACAAGAATTTTTGTGTGTTATATCTTGTTCAGGGTCCGACAAATCCTCTGCCCAGAGCCCGCGGGCTACCAAAAGTCGAGATCCGGACTACCATTTTTTTCTACACCACGTCCGGCAGGCTACTGCAAATTTTCTTTTGAAGTAGCCCGGCAAAAAAACAGATTTTAGCTCTAATCCATATCATAAAATTCTGTGTTCCCAGCTAATTAGTCGGATAAGATTACACCGCCATGCGTCGATAATAACACCAATTAACAAGATGTTTAGACACCTCGGGTGATCGGACCAGATCGATTGACAGATGCATAACTCATTAATATTCATTAGTTGTTTTAATACTAGGGAACACTTTGATTGGATAATAACGATGTTGAGTCAATAATTTATTCACTCGGACATTTGATTGGATGGCCAAGGGGCATTATGGGAGAAGATTGTGTCTCCTTTTCCTGAGGTGCAAATTAGTTTGCAAATTGCATGCAGTAAAAAACCTGGCGATAGACTAAGACAATTAAAGAAGTCAAAAATCAAATGATAATACAGATGGTACCACGCGGATAACGACAATTCCCACTCATCGCAGCAATTTTTTTCCACCGCGGATGTGCCGATTTTACAATTTTATGAAATGTCACCCAATGCGGCGACGGTCAATTTTATCCACCGCGATTAAAATATGGGGATTCTCGGTCATCGTCGCAGAGAATCCCAGTGAGAACTCGCCGGGGTTTCACGGCGATTAAACTGACTGGATGTTTATAGTTTTCATTTTTAATTGCGAAATAATTGTTTTAAAACAAATGTGTTTACTGTTACTTTTCATGTTTTATTTAGCCAATATCGTTGTAAACAGCAGAAACGCAAATTATACAAGTATAAAACGGGAAATCGGCGTTCACCATTGCACTATTAATACCTGTATTAATCCAGTAAATTATAAAGGCCAAATTCAAATTGTTTATTGTTTTATCTTGTATAGTTTGTATCACAAATATTTTACCAAACTTTGTCAATACAGTCGATTCCGTTTAATCGCATATTGGTTAATTGCATATTTCGGTTAATTGCATAAAGTTTTGAAACACAAAACCATTCGTATTCTTTTGCATGTAAAAAAACCCGTATAATCGCATAGGTTTTTGTCACATTCCGGATAATTGCATAACGAATATCTGGCTAATTGCGTACTGAAAGTCAAATTTACCTGTATTTTTCAACTGTTAATTGATTGATGCGGTCACAGAGATTAGCCCGAGGCAAATTGATTGACACAAGGTGCTAATTAGTGACTTGCCGAGAGAAAGTTTGCCATTTTGTGCGGCTTCCGTAAAGCTTCCATGCCATGACGATCGCTCACCAATTAGCATACACGATTTAATAATAAGTTTGTACGCAATGTAAAGCAATATGTTGTTAATTATTTATTGCTCTCAGTTTGCTAGTGTCAGTAGTGATGCATATGACATTGAGTAGCTCATAGAGGTTACTTAATAAATGAAAAATAAAATAAGCTTTTGTGTTATTATCACGGCTTTGTAATTCACATGACAAACCATAGCAAAGTGACGCAGGTTGAAAGAAAACAAATACGCATAAATATTGCATAAAATCTATCAAATAATAGTAAACACAAAACAGATATGCACAATATTAATCCTATCAAACATCTTACATAGAATTAACTCGCATTAACACGCTTTTATGGAGTTTCTATGTAAGTATTAACAGAACTGTAAAACGAAAGTAGAAATGTGCACAAAATGTTCATCAATTTACTCCAGTTAATCGCATATATTTTCTTGACAAATGGGCTATGCAAATAACCGAAATGAACTGTAATTATATCCAACATAATCAAAAAGCGAATAACAATCCTGAACGGCGCTATTTTGAAAAAGCTGCATCGGGGCACCATACTAATTATAAGAATTTCTGTTTCCTGAACTGAAGGCCCTGGTAAACAATAACAAAAACTATCGGGAAAAGTTGTTCATATGTGAACTTTGAACTTAAATATCTCAACAACCAAGGAAAATTTAAATATATATGCTCTGTGGCATGTACTTGCCTGATATCGTAAATACATTATTTTTGGCGAGAAACACTTTTTTTATCAAGATGTCACGCGCTTTCTTAATTTGATTTTTGATACAAAAAGTTTGTTCATAATTCAAAAACACGTACGCTTATCAATTAGTGTTGACCACCATATTAAAAACATCGCGTTTACAAATGACTTGAACGTGCTAGTGTTATGTACATATAACACAAACGTGTGTAGTTCATTCCTTTATGAACTCAGTACACGCTACAGCATCACATCACCTGGCCGTTAGCAACGTGTACTAAATAAAACCTTGTATTTGCCTGGTACAATGTACATGTATTTGTAGGCGCGTGTAGCCGTCAATGTTGGCCTATGTATAGTAGACACGTGTTTATTTCGTATATAAAAGCAAAACTTTATAAGGAAGCTTTATTGTTTATTAACGCTAACGTAAAAATGTAAGAAAAAATGTAACCTGGACAGCAGATTTTATTGTCTATTTTTTTACACGTTTTTGATGAAAAAACTTTTAAGTACAAATGACTATCATCAAAAAAATAAAACATTATCCATTTCATTTCAATGATTAAGAGGCATTTTATAATAATTTTGCTTTAGCACCCACATGATTTAAAATAATCTTTTTAAAATTTAGTTAAACCCTTAAAGCCTAGATTTAGATCTTTATAAAATGCCTCTAAATTACTACAAGTTCAGTTTCTGGTAGCCCAATGGGCTACCACAGATTTTAAAGATTTGTCGGACCCTGTTGTTGCATTGTGGCATTGTTGTATGTGTGTTTTAAACTCTGCTTAAGGCTATTGAGAAATAAACTGAATGTTTTGTCCGGTTTGAAAATAGACATGTGACTTCTGACAGCAAATCACATTTGTTTTCTAGAAAAAACTGGAAAAGTATAAAAACAAAAAATGCTTTTTCATGTAAACACCAAATTCATGAATCATTTAGATATGTAGCAACTCTTTAAATATGTATCAGTTTAGATGAATTGAATGTGCCATAAAATCATGTAACAATGTGAGCTTGTGCTAGTCGGGGTTTAAAGATTGCACTTGTAGGACACTGAAGTCAATAGTGGATTGTGGGTACGGGTGTTGAACTAATGGTACAATATAAACCAAAAACAATACAAAACTGATTATTTTCATGGCATTTTGAAATTATTTTAATGACATTTTGAAATTATTTTAATGACATTTTGAAAGACATTTTGAAATTATTTTAATGGCATTTTTAAATTATTTTAATTGAAATTATTTAAATGACATTTTTAAATTATTTTAATGGCATTATTTTATATATTTTTTAATGACATTTTGAAATTATTTTAATGGCATTACTTTAATGACATTTTGAAGTAAAATAAGTTAATCAGATAGATTTGAATTCTCCCTTTCAGGTTTAATTTGGATATGTTCCACTCGGTACAACGTACGGTTTGCCCAGCGTATCAGTCAGGCTATAGGGAAGCGTCTACAGATCCTGGCCCTGCTCTTACAGGTCTTGTTTTGTAACCCTGTCATCAGGTCGAACACTACTGTCGATGTTCCATTGGTCAAGTAAGTGTCTTTGCTATTCTAGATCTTTCGGTGCCGGTTTAAGGTCATTTTTTTAACATTTACTTTCTTTGAAATACAAGATGGTTGCCACACTAAAAAAAATAGGACAAAATCACTAATTGGAAAAAACAAAACCCGTCTTCTCCTGGAATGGTAAGAGATATTCATATGAAACCTTTACCAAACAGATGGGTATAAACAAAAGCATGAACATTTTGCGACTCCAAATTTAAGATCGGACTTAAATCCAAAATGACCATTGAATAAAGATTTAGATGAAAAGGCATTTGCGAGCTAAAACTAACAAAATACATAAGAATATTCATAATTTTACTATTGTTTAAATTATCGAGATGTTGGGATATTCAGTATGTGTCATTTGGACATAAATGTATCCAAATTGGTGTTTTGAAATCAGACTGAAAAAGATACATAAATGTACACTAGAAATAAAGCTTTTAATATGACTATCACTTCTTTGAAATACAAATACTTACACAGGACTAAAGTCAATTAAGCATCAATGATAAACACAAAGTCTATCACATGCCCAAATGTGGAGGTGTGTCTACTTATTGATTATCTATTGGTCAAATTTCAGTCATGATGTCATGCTGAAGTTATGAGTATTAGACTATCATTTAGAATGCACTATAGTGATTTCATATATGTAAAAATATTTGTGAAAACCTAGAAAAATGACTTAGGTTAAATTAAAGGCGCACCAGACACAGGGGAAAGACACATAAGTAATATATACATAACCTGGAACCAAACCCTACTGTAACTTTTGAGTAGATACTTGTGGTTCTTTTAAGTGCTCAGAGGATATCAGTACCAAATTTTTTAACGTTAATTCACGTTAACATAATGAATTTAATGAATAACTTGAATTTTAAATGTGAAATTTACATGAAATGAGAAACAACGTAAATTAAAAAAAAATAACATGAAATTCACAGACTTTTGGTAGTGTGTGGGACTGACTGGTTTACATTCCCATCTGACAGATGAGGCTAGGGAATTACATGTCATTCCCATGGACACAATGAAGTAACCAAGAGGCACCAGTGAGGCTCGAACCGGTCATCTCCAGATACCGTGCTATCCACTGGGCCACTCCGGCTTCACGGCTACATAACATAGTCTGAATGAAAGTGATACATTTTACAGGTGTGGCACAGTCGGTAGCGCGGCGGATTTGTAACCGGAGGCTTTGGGTTAAATCCTCCGTGTTGCCACTGAGTTTCATCAGTGTGTTCTTGGACAGGACACTTTCCCTTAGCCTCGTCCATCGGATGGGGACGTAAACCGGGCGGTCCCATGTATCGGTCTATCCTCCGAGCATGTTAAAGAACATAGGAATCTATTCGATAATAACAGTAGGGCACGGTTCCCGGATTCCTATGTATCTTTCTCCTCTCTCTGGGGTGGTTCTAAATAACCTATACTGTGTTGATGAACCGTTAAACAACATTCAGTTCAATTCAATTCTGAATTCTTCGCGTATTTGTTTATTAAACAGAACAAATAAGCAAATATTACTCTTCAAAACTCACACGTTGATGTGTCGTCCGTACATATCAGGTCAATATATAGGCGTAAACAAAGATCAAGGCATGTCGGCATATTGCGAGGTGATGTATTACCCTGATGAGAATGAGTTTTTGAAAGATTAAGGACTTATTTGGGGATACGTATGACATGGGCCAGGAATCAGTAATCATACCAGCAAAAATTGATTTTGCTGATCTGGCACATGTGCCACTTCTGATTGTTTAAAAATTGCAGTTGCCCGGGACTTTTGTATTTTTCAAAGAGGCACTTGCCTGAGAGACAATGGCAATTGTCCCAGGTGTCTAGCTCGTATTTTCACAGACTCGCAATATATTTCAGGTTTCCTAGAAATCCCTAGCTAGTGACCGTCACTGTTGTTCTAATGTTTCAGGTTTCTATTCTCGGAGAGTACCAAGTTAACAAGTGTGGGTGGAGAGAAGGCACTGGCTGCCATGGTAGCGGGACTCAGCGAGTCTGTAGAGAAGGAGTTTGGGATGGTCTCTGCCAGGTTGTTTAGAGTGTTCAAGCAGGTTTCTGATAGTGAGTATGCTGTTTCTTTTCCTGTTAATATGTTGTCTGTCCTGGTACAGATTATTTGATGATAGGCAATTAAAACAATCTTAAGACCATCAGTGAACTAAGATATCAACTTTTAAATAAAATAAAATATTAATGCTTAAGTTTTCATGTCTTGCCTTTCCAAATAGTTGCCCTGAGATGTATTATAGATGTCTATTGTCTGTAGACTTCAGTAGACATATTGATGTCCATTGGTAGAAATAGATAGATTTATGCCTGTTGGTTGACATATATATATATGTCTGTTAGTAGACATTGTTAGAAATATCAATGTATGTTACAGAGATGTCTGTTGGTAGACATATAGATGTATGTTGCAAGACATATTTATGTCTGTTGGTAGACACATAGATGTCTGTAGACTTTAGTAGACATATTGATGTCCATTGGTAGATATATAGACATGTGTTGCAAGACATATTTATGTCTATTGGTTGACAGATATATATATGTCTGTTAGTAGACATAGATGTCTGTTGGTAGACATTAATAGCCATATAGATGTCTATTGGTAGACATATATGTGTGTTGCAAGACATACTTATGTCTGTTGGTTGACATTGATAGACCTATATATGGCTATTGGTAGACATATAGATGTGTGTTGCAAGACATATTTATGTCTGTTGGTTGACATATATATAATTATGTCTGATAGTAGACATAGATGTCTGTTGGTAGACACTGGTAGACATATAGATATCTGTTGGTAGACATATAGATGTATGTTGCAAGACATAGATGTCTGTTGGTATACATTGGTAGACATACATGTATAGCTGTATGATGGTAGATATTGGTAGACATATAGATATCTGTTTGTAGATGTAGTTGTATGTTGGTACACATTGGTAGACATAGAGTGGAACATTATTATCAAAGTGCCAGGGACTCATGCATGATGTAGGAAAGCTGTTTCTGCACCCCAAACTCAATATCTAGTCCATGTGCCATAATTAAATTTCATGTTTTTGAAGCCCTTGAGGAAATCTTTTGAGGTCAAGGCTACAGGGGTTGGAAGAGAATTCGAATTTGAATCGAAATAGAATAACGGTTTTTGCATGATAACACTTTATTTCATTTACCATAATGAAATGCCATATTCGGGTTGTGCTTACATTGAGAAAGATTGCAGTTTCCAACTATAACTCAACGTTTAGTCATAGTACCTACATAACACTTCATGTCCGGGTTGTCCTTGGGGTAATGACTACCCTTATTTATTTTGGGTCAAAGATGAAGGTCACAGGGTCTGAAAGTACAAAAAGAAATTCCACATGCTTCCATTTTCCTTCTGGAAACTCCATATATGGGTAGCCCTTTATTAAGGAAGATCGTATTTATTTTGTAGTATGGGTCAAGTTCAAGGTCACAGGGGCAAAAAGTAGACTTGAGAAATAGTTGGTTTTGAAGTAGCAAATCTGTCATTTTTGTATACTTTTATATTTTGTCTCACTAATGGTTATATGTTTCAAAGTATCAAAATCAAAACAATATGCAAGCATTAGATATCAATGCATACTTCAGCATAAATTTGATATTGACTTGAGTAAACAGATTTTTTCTTCTTTTATTTTTGTTTGCTTAAAGGGACACTGTCCGTAACTTTAAGCTTATAAAACACACAATAATTATGTTCGCAAACATTACACACTAAACATTATTCAATATTTACTAATTAAAAGCAAGATTGTTTAACGGAATTTAGTCGCGGTACAAAAAAAAAAAAAAATCCACTTTGTGCATTTGAACTCATAGCCCAAACTAAAATTACCTTTTCTTTACACTCGCTGTAATAATAGTGTGCGTGAGTAGTTGTACATCACTCCCGACTGAGCTAAGCGGGCTATACATATTACGCAATACATACTATGGTGAAAACCTAATGCACTAATGGAAGTCACGTGATTGCAGAAAAGGTAAATATTGTGGGTCCCACTTTATTTACATATAATAATTAAAACTTTTTTTTTAAACTCAAGAATGTATTCCTACATACTTCTTATGGTCTATTCTCATGTTTTCATGTATACATTTCACTGAATAAAAGTCAGACAGTTATTTGGTTATGCTCAATATCTGCTTACTTACGGACAGTGTCCCTTTAACAAAATGCATTAATATATCTTATTTCTTGTATTTCAGAAAACTACATAGGACGGTTCCGGACTATATGCTGCGTACCTGTGTTTGTTATCGTTGTGTTTATTTTCTTTTGTCTTATTACTGGCATAGCCCTGTTTGTCACATATAAAATCTCGGACGACAAGGTCGTCAACGGATTTATAATCACTTTGGCTGCGATCGTGGGATTGTCGCTGCTCGGCAACATACACACATTTGCAAAGGCTCTGATTTCTATGTGTATCCCTCAGAGAAGGCGTATAATGAAAGTTGCGGACAACCTTCACCGTGTGAAAATGGACGGATTTATGCAGATATTGAAAAGGGAGGTAACCTTGATGAATCATTTTGTGACGTCGATGGATACATTTACGAAACACACAACTAGATTGGTGGTAGTGGTAGATGGGCTCGACAGCTGTGAGCAAGAGAAGGTTTTACAAGTTTTGGATATAATACATGCACTCTTCAATGAGGATAATTCGCCGTTTGTCGTGATTCTGGCAGTGGATCCGCAAATTATCATTAAAGGAATTGATCAGAATCTGAAGTCGATATTCAACGATACAAGCGTGAATGGTTTCGATTACCTGCGGAATATTGTTCACTTACCGTTCTACTTACAAAGTCAGGGTCTGAAGATAAAGAAACAGGACATGACCAAGAGCGTGTCCACGTACGATGTGGGTCACGAGTCCCCGCACCCCAACCACAAGGTCTATAGGGTAGGTATCACTACTCATGGTTGATTTCATGTAGAGGTGAACTGCATATGTGTGCAATACATGTAATCTCAATAATGCTTTTACCTTGATTTTGTGCAGTCTTTTTTCTCTTAGAAATCTTTACTTTTCACTTTTGTTGATGAAACCATTTTTAGCTCTACAGCTTATGGGATGGCGAGTTGTCCGTCGTCCGTCCGTCATCCGTCGTCCGTCGTTAACTTTTGTCTTGTTACCACAATGGGGCCTTCATTTTTCATCTGATCTTTACCAAACTTTAACAGGGTGTTAATATCAATGAAAGCTCGGACAAGTTCGTAAACCAGCCAGATCGGAATAATTTCACCGGAGTTATGGCCCTTGTTTTGCTGAAAAATGCCATATTAAGCCTTGTGAACACTCTAGCACCTTCATTTATTATTTGATCTTTACCAAACTTGCACAGATTGTTAATATCAATGAAAGCTCGGACAAGTTCGAAAACGAGCCAAATCGGATCAGTAACACCGCAGTTATGGCCCTTGTTTTTTCTGAAAATTGCTATTTTCTGCCTTGTGAATGCTCTAGCACCTTCATTTATTATTTGATCTTTACCAAACTTGCACAGATTGTTAATATCAATGAAAGCTCGGACGAGTTCGAAAACCAGCCAGATCGGAATAATTTCACCGGACTTATGGCCCTTGTTTTTTCTGAAAAATGCCATATTAAGCCTTGTGAACACTCTAGCACCTTCATTTATTATTTGATCTTTACCAAACTTGCACAGATTGTTAATAACAATGAAAGCTCGGACAAGTTCGAAAACCAGCCAAATCGGATCAGTAACACCGGAGTTATGGCCCTTGTTTTTTCTGAAAATTGCTATTTTCTGCCTTGTGAATGCTCTAGCACCTTCATTTATTATTTGATCTTTACCAAACTTGCACAGATTGTTAATATCAACGAAAGCTCGGACAAGTTCGAAAATCAGCCAAATCGGATCAGTAACACCGGAGTTATGGCCCTTGTTTTTTCTGAAAATTGCTATTTTCTGCCTTGTGAACGCTCTAGCACCTTCATTTATTATTTGATCGTTACCAAACTTCCACAGATTGTTAATACCAATTATAGCTTGAACAAGTTCGAAAATCAGCTGAATTGGGTCAGTAACACCAGAGTTATGGCCCTTGTTTTTTCTGAAAAATGGCATTTTCTGCCTTGTGAACACTCTAGCACCTTCATTTATTATTTGATCTTTACCAAACTTGCACAGATTGTTAATATCAATGAAAGCTAGGACAAGTTCGAAAACCAGCCAGATCGGAATAATTTCACCGGAGTTATGGCCCTTGTTTTTTCTGAAAATTTCTATTTTCTGCCTTGTGAACGCTCTAGCACCACTTATTATTTGATCTTTACCAAACTTGCACAGATTGTTAATTTCAATGAAAGCTCAAACAAGTTTGAAAACCAGCTAAATCGGATCATTAACACCGGAGTTATGGCCCTTGTTTTTTCTGAAAAATGCTATTTTCTGCCTTGTGAACACTCTAGGGCCTTCAATATTAATCGAATCTTTACTTAACTTTGCCAGTGTCTTTATATCAATGAAAGCTCGAACAAGTTCAAAAACCGGCAAGATCGAAATAATTTCAACGGAGTTATGGCCCTTGTTTTGCTGAAAAATGCCATATTAAGCCTTGTGAACAGTCTAGGACCTTCATTTATTATTTGATCTTTACCAAACTTGCACAGATTGTTAATATCAATGAAAGCTCGGACAAGTTCGAAAACCAGTCACAGAGGAGTTATTTAGTTAAAAATCCTATATTTTGCCTCGTTAATATGGTAGGGCCTACATTTTTCATCTGATCGTTACCAAACTTTACCAGATTCTTTAGTTATGGCCCTTGATTTAGTTAAAAAGCTGTTTTTTGCTCGAAACTTTTAAGAAAACATAAATAGTCACTCGCTTCATTGATATTATAAGAGCCATGTTAGCCAGTAGAGCGTCCACAGGCCCTCTTGGGCCTCTTGTTTACAGGTCTACGGAGAACACAGTTTTATTAGTGAAACTATTTAATAACTGGAATATTTTAAACTTGTCAGAAACACAAACATTTTTGACACATTCTAAAGAGGAATAATAATTACATTATCCTTAGCAGATATTTTTTTTTTATCTGAGATGTTTTTTGTAGGGGTAAATCCAATGCTTAGAATCATCATTCCATGAGCTGCATCAGTTACACATGCTAAAAGTCATATTTACTTCTTTCCGAGGCACAATTCAGGTCATATTTCCCACAAATCCGCATTTGTCAAACCTTAGTCTGCATATTTCACATATGACGCCAATATGAGGCCAGGGTTGTTCAATAAGTAACACAAAATGTGAAGTAACTATAAATATAGTCTGAAGATTGCATATGTGGGTTGTCCAGTAATAACACAACATGTGTAGAAATAACACACCGTTTTGAATATGTTCAGTTTAGTCAGGCCCATAAGAATGGTATGTTTAATGGAAACAGGCCATATCTAAAATCAGCACCGACCCAACCTTTGATTTACATATTGAAAAATACTGAAACTGGGATTCCTTGGAAGCAACAAACACAAGCAAGACATAAAAGTAGCAGACTTGGTTTTATTGAGTCTGTTCATGAGAGGTAATGTAAAGTGCAACACCTGTCACGCCTCCTAGCACCAGCTTAAGCGATATTCCACTTCAAAGCCACAAAGATTGGGCTTGATGATCCCAAAGGACCAGTAATAACACTTCTGATTTATAGTCGGGGTGACTTTTTACAGCTGCCACACAGCACTAAACAAACGCTAGTGTGAATGTCAATAAATACTGAAAATTGGATCCCTTGGAAGCAACAAACACAAACAAGACATAAAAGTTGCAGACTCGGTTTTATTGAGTCTGTTCATGAGAGAAAATATCAAGTGCAACACCTCTCATACCTTCTAGCACCGGCTTTAGCGATATTCTACTTCAAAGCCACAATAAAAATAGAAAAAAATATAGGAGGGTACTGATAAACAAAAATGAAAATGAAAATCTACCCAACCTAGTAACGAATATAGTGTTACCTTTGTCCATCCCATCTGTACGCACATTGTTGGTCTAGTTAGGTGTTAGAGTTGTTGTTGTAGAATTGAAAAACGGTTAAGTCACACAAGGATACTTTCTTGTCATGCTTTTTAAACATTCTTGTTTTGCTTTCTTTCTAACAAATTTTAAGTCCATTTTATGTGACTGGCAGTGCTTAAGTGGGGCAAGTGGCCTCAAGTTTGAAGTGATATAATGGAGGCTTTGCTTTGTTTGAAGCTCTGATCATAATGCCTGTATGAAAATTATTTTAGTTTGTAGATAATTGAATCTTTATTTTGTCTCTAGTAAAAAAGCAAAATTGTTAGTGCTAGCAGCAAAGATAGTATGAAAACATGGAGAAAAAATGCATTTGAACAAATGTGAAAAAAGCATATACAATGGGAAAAGATTATGAATAATTTGGTAAAAGCATGCAAACAAATCGATTAAAGCGTATGAAACAATAAGGGGGTGGGTGGGAGTTGGGGGAAGCATAGTTGTGAAAATGATTACTAGCATATAAAAAATGACATCACTCAAAACCTTTCGGCACCAAGTTTGCCTTATTTTCTCAGAAAGAGCTTGTATATTATAAAAAAATATTATACATTGTTTTCTTATTCTGCCTATACAGCGTAAGGAGTCGACAATTTCACGGATTTCAGGTTTCACGATGTGTGAGCCTATCAATTATCAGGTGTTGTATGTTACCGTATATATATGTAAACCGTTGATTAACCATAGCATGAGAGTCGTGTATACAAAAATGTGCTGTTGATGTAGCCATACTCTTTTTTTTTATTAAACAAGAGCTATTTAACGCCAAAAAGATTTTAGCTTAAACTGCTTAAATGACATGCTCTTACTATCTTCCTTAAGGTTTGACCATTGAAATTACAATACATTTCCATAAAGATTGTATTGGAATTAAGCTTTTGGCTGAACTTTAAGTCCTAAGAGATAGGGACAAAATTTTCTCCCATTTCTAGTCATGTGAGATAGGTGTTTTCCTCATGTGAGATAACTCTATCTCACATGACATGTGACTCTTACAAGAAACGCCATGACGTCACGTTGGCGACGTTGCCTTATTCTAGCGTAAAATCAAATACAAGTCATTGAAGTATGCCTGTACTAAGCACATAATGGGAGAAAAATAATCCATCATGAGTTTATCCATTTGAGATAGGTAAATCTCACCCTCAGGATCAGAATTGCAACCAGGAACTCGGCAGAGCCTCGTCCCTGGTTACAATTCTGACCCTCGGGTGAGATTTCCCTATCTTACATGGATACTCATGATGGATTCTTATAGTCTGTAAAGAATTTAGAAATGGCAGACGAAATTGCGTTTCATGAAGTATCAAATATAAATTTAAAGACCAAATTGAATTTGTTTCCTTGCTTTTCACCAGCTTAAGACACAGGCTTAATAATAAACAGAATTGAATTAAATGTTTAAAGGCTCTTCAACACTGAGGTCATTAAGAGCCGCCCCAGAGAGAGGGGAAGAATTCATAGAAATACGGGAACCTGCTTTTCTCTTACTAATAAATGAATTCCTACGGTTGTTTAATTTTTCTCGAAGGATAGATAGAATAGATACAGGAGACCACCTATTTATGTCCCAATTCAAAAACAAAGTGTCGTCTTGCCAAAGACCACACCGACAAACTCAGTGGCACCAGTGATGTTTGAACCCGGGTCTACCAGATTTCAAGTCTACCCCCACTATCCACTGGGCCATGTCAGCCTGCTTATAATAAACAGATAGGAAACTTCATATCTGAAACCAGAGATGTAGCCAACTCCTCTCTCAAATACTGATTTTGATGAGAATACATTTGAAAGATTTATAACCTTAACCCACTACATATATATAATGGACTGTTCTTTCTTTGAATTAAGACCATTCCATTTATGTGACAAAGGGGTGTTTTGGTGAAAATTACTGATCAGCAGCCAGTCGCAGGCTGATCCCGTGATCAGCCTCTAGTTACTCGCAGGCTGATCTGGGTTTACAATGGATGCAAAGGATATTATAGTCGTGCTTAGCGGGTAAGGGATAATTATGAATAGCAAAATAAGATTGTATTAATTTATCTTTATTTTCAGAATAAGAAAAGTTATCATAAGCTGTTTCAAAAAAAGTAAAAAACAAACAAAAAAAACAACACGAAATGTTTGTCTTTTTCTTGAAATCAGATTTAGCGAAACTTTCTTTTGAACTATCGGTACTTTTTTGCTCAAAATGTGAAATAAGGAAAATACCATATGCTGAAAGAGAAATAAATTCTGCACTGTCCCGCATGAAACTGAGATAATTTAACAGTTCCCTATACCGGTATTTGTTTTTGGGTCTGTGCTCCAGGGCCCTGTTTTATGAAACAACTGACGACAAATTTGATCGGATGTCAATTTCTTAAATGCTTTACTGAGAATTACACTTTACAAATAAACGTCATTTCATTTCATGTTCTTATACATGTGATATTTTTGAAGTACGTGCACACACAATTGTCTACATTGAATGCTTAAGTGGAAAAAAGTGGATGATTTTATAACTTGATTTACGATCAGAATTATCATAAGATGTTTAATAAAATGGGGCCCAGAGAAACAATTTTCAAATATGATTTTGTTGCTTAAATAGCTTAAGATTTTTAATTTGTCATAAGCAAAAAGGCACAAAACACTGTATATATACTACCAAAACTGTATTTTTTATCGATAATTCAGAATCCAATTATTGAAGAAAATAAATCTCTGTAAATGGGTAAAGTACATTGATCCAACTGATTACAATGCGGTTTAGATAGCACATTTCACTGTGCCATGGCGCTCATGTTATACAGTAGAAGTTATGACACATGCAGTATTTTATTTTGCAGTGATGCAGTTACGTTGCAGTTTTGTTTGAAATTATACTTGCAGTGTTGTTTTTAACATAATTTTTGAACTGTTTTTCCCTGCTGAAGACAAGAAGCAGGGAACTTAATATTTGTGTTTCAGTTCTTCCTAACATTCATTTAATTTTTTCCATCCATGCCTTTTGTGTCAGGTCCATCTCTGATATACGAATAATACTTTATTTCTGTTTTATCATCATTAGTCAGTGTGTCACATGCCTAATTCAGAGATAGATGTTCAGGGTCACATTCAAACGCCAAAACTGCTTTATGTTTTAATAAATTATTACTATAAGTTGTGTTTTGCACCAAATTAGAGATTATTTTAGTTTCAAAGTTTTTAATTCTAATTTTAGTTTTCAGCTATTTGGAATAGTGAGACCATTAGTTCGCTGAATATGCTTGTTATACCTATTTTTGCTAATGATTTTTTTTTTAAATTATTATATTATTTCCCCTCAACTCCCGTCTTAAACAGTCACTGAAAGAAGTGAAAGAAAAGCCATTGATCTTTCTCATCAAGCAAACATTTGTTAGATATTAGTTCAAGTACTCTTCAAAATAGAATAAAAGGGTAAGGTAAGATAATACCATATTCCTAGAATTAAACACTTGCCAAATGATAGGTATGACGCAATGTCTCTAGGTGACATGTGGTAGCTATGACGCAATGTCTACAGGTGACATGTTTGAATTTGAGCTCTCTAATGCAGCATCTACTAGTGATTTAAGAAGTGGTTTATTACATCTCTACCTCTACCTATTCTCTCCAAAACTCCATTATTAACCCGCTAAGGGTTAATGTTCACTTAACCATCTTCTTCTTTACAGTCAAGATTGCCTTTCAATTTAACATTTTACCTCAGTTTTTTAACAGGAATTAAAACCCCATTCATGTTGGAAGTATTGAGTACAAATCTTGATCTCATTCTGGTAACAAAGAGAAAGGCTTATTGCTTATAATTTATAAACAACAATTGCCAAATATTCTGGAAAATATTTGTTATGTTTAGGGCGGTGAATATTCATTACGTGGACGAGTATTAACTTTCATACCCTATCCAACCCCTTCTCCAAGAAGCGAAAACGGGGTTGGCTGAGGTATGAAATAAAACTTTAATTTCGGCTTTAAAAGTTTGCATATTGTAAACTTAAAACATTTAATAGGTAATTTTTAACAGGTTATCACAGTTATTCATGTTTAAACATGTTTTATTGTCAAAATATCAGTTATAAAATCCTGGTAATGTAAGATTTCGCATCGCTGCTTAATGGAATTAAGGTTGGACTACGTGATGAAAAGGTCCTGTTTTTAAAGAAAAACACACTGTGATATCACACACATAAATATCAGAAAAATTGTATTGATGTTGTGCTCACAGTGACGTTAATAGCATACTGCATGATGGTGTAGGTATGCTTTATGCTTTACCCATAAACATACATGCTAAATCTAAGCAAGTGGGAAAACAGTATGCTCGAATGTTAGAGACTGCAGCGGAGACTGTGCTCATTTGTTAGAGACTGCATCGGATAAACTTTCTGGCTTATTTCAAATGCTTAGACTGTCATTAACTTTTCAGAGTTACTACTTGACTGTTAAAATTTGTCTATTGTATTTACCCGTAATATAATATTTGTATTGTCAGTTTGTTGTTGTTGAAAAAATGCATTATCATCAGTAAGTGTTGGTCTTAAGGTTAGTCAACATTACCTGTAAATTATTTTTTGTGGCGCCTTTGTAGTATGGCTGACACTTAGAATTTAGGATCACTTTGTCCTTCACTTTTTCCTTCGTCGTTGTTTGTTGTCCTCACACTTCAATCTGCAACCTCACCTTGGCCATAACTTGAAAAGTTTTTTATCTACGTCCATAAAACTTCACACACATTTTCATCTTACCTCAAGGAATGTTGTTGAACATTTCCAATAACTACGACTTCATTTTGGCAGAGTTATGCGACTTTTCACAAAACTTTAATCTGCAACCTAACCAAGCTGATGAAGTGAAATAAGTACACGGCAGACGACACAAGTGTTCCGTGGAATATCCTTCTAGTTTTATTGCTAAACTTATTCCAATTCTCTTGTGATATTAAAGAGACACACGGTAGTCCTGGCATCCATTAGTGTTTATGTCGCCCGCGTAGCATGGCAGACACTTAGGGATCACTTTGTCCGTCATCCGTTGTCGTCTGTCGTTCGTCGTCCGTCACACTTTAACATGCAACCTAAACTTGGCCATAACTTGAAAAGTATTTGACCTATGTTCATGAAACTTCACTTAACCCAATGAATGCTGGTACATATGTCCAATAACTCTGACTTTCATTTGACAGAGTTATGCCCCCTTTCATAAAACTTTAACTAGCAACCTAACCAAGTTCGTAACTGGCCATAACTTAAGAAGTATTTGACCTATGTTCATGAAATTTCACACACACCTTCATCTTACCACACAGAATATTGTTACCCATGACCAATAACTCAGCCGAGTTATGCCCCTTTTCATAAAACCTAACCAAGCTCATAACTGGCCATAACTTGAAAAGTATTTGACTTATGTTCATGAAACTTCACACACATATTCATCTTAACCAAAGGAACTTCGTTACACATGTCCAATAACTCTGACTTTCATTCTGGCAGAGTTATGCCTCTTTTCATAAAACTTTAGCCTGCAACCTAACATAGATCATAACTGGGCACAAATTAACCTATGGTCATGAAACTTTATACAGTTCTTCCTTATCAATTATCCAATGCAGTTGTATGCCCCTTTTCATAAACTTTAACACTTAAAAAAAAAAAGCTCCATAATTCATGAAGAAATGCACCCCCTGTCTTCAAACTTTATAGTTAGATATCATGGTACTTGGTGAAATAAGCACACGGCAGGCGACACAGCATATTTGAAAACATTAGTATTAATTTGATGAATAGTCAAAAACAAACTGTATTTGTATATTATTAATTGTTGTGTATATTAGATGAAGAATATATTTAAGCTTATGCTAGAATAATGAGGGAAAAAAATGTAAATTGTGATACTTCGCTTTTTTAATTATATATAAGAAAGTATAAATTCACTGTTATGTGCTGTTTAAATGTGTGTAGTAATTGTTTTTTAATGTAATGTTGTATGCAAAAAAAAGAATAAAAAAAAAAAGAAAAAAAAAGTTTAAATTAAATTTTGATTCAATATTATTAAATCAAGGTGCTTATTTTATGCTTTATAAATACTTCAAGATTGATGTGTGTCCTTTTAAACTCACATACAACTTTATCACAGGAAAATGTCTCAGTCTGTGCCACATTGTGTCCCTTTAAACTCACATAAAATAAAACTTTATCACAGGTAAATGTCTCAGTCTGTGCCACATGTGTTAAATTGTTAATTTTCAAATGCTAACTGATAACAAGCTTTTTTCAGCATCTACTAGTTTCCATGATACTCATAAAAAAAGCAGTTTTTAAAGGGACATACGGCAGTCTTGTTTGTATTTTTAAAACTCACGGCATTTGTTCATTCATTAATATTAATTGTAAGAATAGTAGACAGCAAATTGTTTTGCATATTAGTAACTGTTGTCATGATTATTTCGCACCAATACTATATTTAGATATATGTTGGAATAACAAAGAAGAAGTAAAAATTCAAAATATTATTTAATCATATACAGACAAGTTTTAAGTAAACATGGTACTGAATGAATGAATCGAGACACTAATTCTACAGATTTATAGAAACTTCAACATTGTCATGTGTCCCTTAAAAAAGTATTTTACTACAGAACGATAAATCAGTTAAAAAGGGATTTAGATTAAATGTTTACTTCATTATCACAGCAGACAGTGAATATATTGTTTATTTTATGTATCTTCTTGTGTTTTTATACTACACGGATGATTCTGAAGGTAATTGTTTATCTTTGATATATGCTAGAAACTTCTACTATTAAATGGTGACAGGAGAAATTTTGTTTTTCCAAATGCCAACAATGGGTATTATCAGATTTGTCTGATAACTTTTGAGCCTTTTGAGAGATTTTGTTCAGTAATATTGAAAAATAGTTTTTTAGCTCTACTGGCCAAAGGCCAGCAGAGTATGGGATGCCAAGTTGTCGTCGTCCGTCCGTCGTCCGTCGTTAACTTTTGTCTCGTTAAGACGATAGGGTCTTCATTTTTCATCTGATCTTTACCAGATTGTTAATGTCAATGATAGCTCGGACAAGTTCGAAAACCAGCCAGATCGGACCAGTAACAGCGGAGTTATGGCCCTTGATTTAGTTAAAAATGCTGTATTTTGCTTTGTTAAGACGATAGGGCGTTCATTTTTTATCCGATCTTTACCAAACTTTACCAGATTGTTAATGTCAATGATAGCTTGGACAAGTTCAAAAACCAGCCAGATCGTAACAGCGGAGTTATGGCCCTTGATTTTGTTAAAAATGCTATATTTTGCCTCGTTTAGACGATAGGGCCTCCATTTTTCATCTGATCTTTACAAACTTTACCAGATTGTTAGTGTCAATAAAAGCTCGGATAAGTTTGAAAACCAACCAGATCGGACCAGTAACAGCGGAGTTATGGCCTTTGATTTAGTTAAAAATGCTATATTTTGCCTCGTTAAGATGATAGGGCCTTCATTTTTCATCTTTACCAAATTTTACCAGATTGTTAATGTCAATAAAAGCTCGGACAAGTTCGAAAACCAGCCAAATCGGACCAGTAACAGCGGAGTTATGGCCCTTGATTTTGTTAAGGCGATAGGGCCTTCATTTTTCATCTGATCTTTACCAAACTTTACCAGATTGTTTTACTTTTTTTCTCTTTTATTACTTGTATATTTCTTTTTATTTTTTTATTTTTTTTATTTTTTTATTATCTCTACTGGCCAAGTTCGAAAACCAGCCAGATCGGACCAGTAATGGCGGAGTTATGGCTCTTGATTTAGTTAAAAATGCTATATTTTTCCTCTTTAAGACGATAGTCACTCGCTTCATTGATGTTATAAGAGCCATATTAGCAGGTAGAGCGTCCACAGGCCCTCTTGGGCCTCTTGTTTTAATATCAATAGTTTGAAGAGACCTTCTTGTATTTGTTCATTTCACTGACATTTTCAAATTCTCAGATCTTGGCTCAGAAACATTCAGGCATATCTTAACCTGTATGAAATCATGAACTTGACCCATTCTTGTCACCTGCAACAAAAAAAGAGAACATTTATGCACATTTTAAGAAATAAACAAGAAGCGAATAACACAGATCTTTTTTTTAAGCTCCAGAAAGTTCCTACCGTGACTGGCAAGGGAAATAACTGTATTATGAAATGTTGGTTTTGTTATAAAATGTTTATTATATACAATGGATAAATAAAAGAAAGAAAATAGAACCTTATTGTTTGATTCTAATCACATCATCGTGTGTATTATTAATTTATTCTAAATAAAACAAAGTAAAAAAGTGAAGTATTAAATATCGACATAACTTATGTATCGGCAACTATTCGTTGGTAATAACCGTTTTGGGGCAAGTTAAAAAAAAATCGGCAAGTGACTTTTCAGTCAGGGCAAGTGGACTTTTGAAATCTACTTGCCCTAGGCTAGTCCCCAATTTTAATTTTCTTGGAGCCCTGTTACCATCAGCTTATGGTCCTCTACCAAGTTTGTTCAAATAGTGACCCTGGAGTCAAATTTGTCCCTATCCCCAGGGTCACATATTTTATATAGACTTATATAGGGACAAACTTAAAAAATATTCTTCTCTGAAATTACAATAGCCAACGGTTTAATATTTTGTATTTACACTCAACTTTTGTTCCTGTACCAAGTTTGTTCAAATGTTGACCCTGTGGTCAAATTTGGCTCGCCCCTGGGTCACGTGAAAGTTGGTTCGAGTGTTTATATTAACGAAAGTTTGATTTATATAACCCCCCCCCCCCCCCCCCCCCCCCACCACACACACCACCACACCACCACCACCACCATATAGTCAGTAGAGCGGAGCGATACAGGCCCTCTTGGGCCTCTTGTTTTCACATGGATTCAATCTCACAAAAGTTTTCAAATTAGCAGCAATGTCTAAACAAAACCAGAACAGAGAAAGTGAGGTACAGGCTCAGGACATTACACCTGCCTAGCCAAAATGACCATTCACTGAGGTGACAGAACAGAGAAAGTGAGGTATTTTCTCAGGACACTACACCTGCCTAGCCAAAATGACCATTCACTGAGGTGACAGAACAGAGAATGTGAGGTACATGCTCAGGACACTACACCTGCCTAGCCAAAATGACCATTCACTGAGGTGACCAGAACAGAGAAAATGAGATACAGGCTCAGGACACTACAACTGCCTAGCCAAAATTACCATTCACTGAGGTGACCAGAACAAAGAAAGTGAGATACAGGCTCAGTCCACTACAACTGCCTAGCCAAAATGAATATTCACTGAGGTGACAGAACAGAGAAAGTGAGGTACAGGCTCAGGACATTACACATGCATAGCCAAAATGAAAATTCACTGAGGTGACAGAACAGAGAAATTACAGGTATTTTCTCAGGACACTACACATGCCTAGCAAAAATAACCGTTCACTGAGGTGACCAGAACAGAGAAAGTGATGTACACGTATTTTCTCAGAACACTACACCTGTCTAGCCAAAATAACCATTCACTGAGGTGACCAGAACAGAGAAAGTGATGAACAGGTATTTTCTCAGGACACTACACCTGTATAGCCAAAATAACTGTTCACTGAGGTGACCAGAACACAGAAAAAGTGAGGTACAGGTATTTTTTCAGGACACTGCCTAGCCAAAATGATCATTCACTCCAGTGACCATAACCGAAGAACTGAGGTAGTGACATTTTCTTCAGACACAACACCTAGCCAAAATGACCATTCATTGAGGTGACCATAACAGAAGAAGTGAGATACAGGCATTTTCTTAGGACACAAAACCTGCCTAGCCAAAACGGCCATTCACTTCAGTGACCATAACAAGAGAAGTGAGATTACAGGTATTTTCTCAGGACACTTCACCTGCCTAGCCAAAATGACCATTCACTCCAGCTACTATAACAGAAGAAGTGAGGTACAGGCATATGAGTCATATTGGGTGTGTAATTTATACTCATTCGTGAATGGTGCAATTTTCTGTTCATGTCAAAGAAAGTATGTCAGGTGAGGTAAACAATGTTGATTTCATTGTGAAAAATCCCACATGTAGCAATATGTTTGTTTTAAATAAATGTTTTAGGTGAAAATTAAATGTTACAACCTATTTTATTGTTCTAATTTAAAAATGCACATATATGCAATAAAAAGGTTATTAGATTTATATTGGGATATATGCACTTGTTTTTTCCTAAAGTCGCGCAATATGAATACGCGAAAGAACTCTGCATATATCTCAATACAAATCTAATAACCTATATGTTAATTTTATTTTCACAGAAGTGTATGATAGTGTGCTTGCTCATTCAAATAATTTTGCAATGAAAAATTAAACATACCTTAAATTGACTCATTTCTCTAGCACAGGTAAAAAATGACTTGAAACGGTTACATAATAGAATTTAAAATATACTTTTTGTGAATTTTCGTCAATCTTTTTCCTGTATATTGAAGTATAAAATTCATAATGGTATTCTATAACTGTTTTATTGCATGAGAAGTGAATGTGTGCTGATACTTCATACCCCTCCCACCCTTTGATCATAATTTAAATTTAATGTATCCACAATGGTGCTTCGAAGATTTATTTTTATTTATGTGAGTGTAAATTAGTCAAAACTGAATAAGTTTCTTTTTTTTGTGACAGTATGAACAACATCAAACATGTTAAACTGTTTTGTTTTTTTAGCTCAACTGGGAATAAGTAGGGTGTTCATGCAGTGGCGGGTCATATCTGCCTGTAAGATCTTTCTTGGATTTCCACTAAATTTTATTTGGCAGTTTGTTTCAATACCATCTTGGACAAGTTTGTCTATGTGCAAAATAGATTCATGCTTTAAATAGTTATTGCTCTTGAATTTCAGGTTATTTATGCAAAACTTTAGTATTGTATCTGAGTTTTACCAAATTTGGAAGAAATGTTTGCACGATAAATTTAGACAACGGTCCCAATTGATGCATGTATAACAGAGTAACAGTGTTACATTTGTACATATAAAACATCTTCTCTCCAGCATCAAGAGTCAACAGTTTCACAGATTTCTGGATTCACCGTGGTTGACCAGCCAACCAAAAAGAATCGTACCCGATTGCTGCGTGATGACAGTATCATGCAGACGAACAAAACTCAGCGCAATGAAAGTATTACTCAGGTGAATTCACGAGCCCGCGTAGACAGCCTTACGCAGGTGACACAATCAAACTTCGACATCTCTCACACGCTGACCAAGAACGACTACTTTAGTGACATCAACCCCAAGAGTATGCGCCGACTGATGAATATCGTAGCTGTTACAGGTATGTGGAGTCTAACTGTTTTATTGCATGGCAGGTATGTGGAGTCATATAACTGTTTTATTGCATGGCAGGTATGTGGAGTCATATAACTGTTTTATTGCATGGCAGGTATGTGGAATTGTATAACTGTTTTATTGCATGGCAGGTATGTGGAGTCATTTTTAAGGTAAGTCCAATGTGCTGAAAGTTAAAATTCAGCATGTTTCCCCTACAGAACTTACTATGAGGGCCGCCATATTTGTTTACATGCAAAACCGCAGTAAATATTTGAGTGGGGATTAATCTCACAATTTCATGTTTTTTTAATTTTTGTGACCTTTCACTTCTGGCTGAGGTCACTCCTGGAAAGGGGCTTGGCCAAGTTTAGGATACCGCAACCTAAAGGGGAGACCTAATAAATTTTGCTTTTTAGGTACTGACCAATAAAGCAAATCAATGCGGAATCCCTCGGCGTTTATTGTACGTAACGTTATCTGACGTCATGTACGTAACGTATCTGACATCATAAAACAAACGAAAAACAACAACATGGCGGCGTCCTCGATAAGCGTAACATTCTGCAAAATGGATAATAATAGTAATTCATACAGAAAATGTGGATAATCTACATAATAAATAGAATATTATATCAGTGCCTTTTACTATCATTCTTCGTTTTCTAAGCCTCGCCTAATAAACTTGATAGTAAAAGGCACTGACATAATATTCTCTATATTCCTGCTACTTCAGTCAGAGCAGTCAGAACAGTTAGTGGTATTTTAGAGTGTCTTCAGAAAATCAATTGATAATCCTTACATTTTGAAAATATTCAAAATATATGTTGTTATTGTTTAGTTTAGTTAAGAGGATATATGCGGAAAAAAAAGTAATTCATAGCCTTATACAAGTGATATTTAATTTTTGTCAGTTCAAAAGCTTTTGTTTTGGTTTAAAAGCTCTTGTGCCAGTTCAAAAGTTTTGTAGTAGAGTGTCTTCCTGGCATGCCAGAGGTCATGGGTTCAATTCCTGGAGGTATCACCTGGCATGCCAGAGGTCATGGGTTCAATTCCTGGAGGTATCACCTGGCATGCCAGAGGTCATGGGTTCAATTCCTGGAGGTATCACCTGGCATGCCAGAGGTCATGGGTTCAATTCCTGGAGGTATCATACCAAAGGCTTCATAAAGATGGTACTAGTAGCTCCCTTGCTTGATGTACAGCATATAAAGGGTAGTTCTAGGACTGGTCCAACCAGAGTCAGTATAATGTGACTGGGTGGGGTATTCATTCACTTACAAATGATACAAAATATGTTTCCATTGATTTTGAAATAAAGGTGACAATATACGGTTTTTTTGTGAATTTTGTTCTGTGTAAAAAGTTTTCAGGTGACAATTTCATAGAATTTTTGTTTAATTTTTGACATCAGAAAATGTTGCCATGGATTTGCCTTGCCGAAACCATTGTAAGTTAAAACTGAAGATGCATATAAAACGTTCTCTGTTCAGAAAGCTTCAAAAACAAATCTATAGTAACTTACAAATCTATGTTATTCTCAAGTTGCGCTGAAATCTTCCAGTTATTAAATATAATAATTTATTCTCTGAAACTCACTTTAGAACAACGAGTGCACTAATATACAGTCAAGGTTATTTAAACTTTTAGAACTTGATCAAATCTTACGTTTTGTTCCAGGACGACTTCTTAGGGCGTACAATATAGATTTCAACTGGTACCGCCTGGCTTCCTGGGTGAACCTCGTGGAACAATGGCCATACCGTCTGTCGTGGATAGTTATGTATTTTGAGGAGCAAGATAACTTGGACGACGACACAACCTTGAAGTTCATCTATTACAAGTTTGTTTCACTTTCTTACTTGTAATTTATTGTCTATTAACTTCAAACCATGTTTATTTTATTTTTTGAGTGTTCTATAAATAGACCACATGGTTCCCACCTGTAACTAAGGTAACTTGCAGTTAATTGCAGCAAAAGGTACCAAATAATTTACTTTCACTTTGCTATCACTCATAACAGTCACTCACCTTGGGTTATTCCTGCATTTGTGCACAAATATATGTTCTTTTGTGTATTATGGCTAAAATGCTTAACAATGAAATAAAATTAACATTCTTATTAACAGTAAGTAATCTTACTTCTAGCTGGCGTGTCCCTGTAGATAACAAGCAGGGGCCTAGCTGACCTGAAATGCATATATAGGCCCGACAAACTAGCGGGGTCCGACATGCTCTGCCGGCATTTTCTTTAAGCTTAGCTATGTAATGGTGCATTTTGGCCTATATCCGACAGACCACTTGTGTGGTATTTCAAGATTTTCTTTTTTTACTAATTTGAGCATTAAAATTTGACAAAGTTGAATTACCTACACTTCAAATTAAAATAAGAAACAAATGTTGACCCATAACCCTACACTGTAAAATAAAATAAGAAACAAATGTTGACCCATAACCCCGTTCCCCTAAAAATGCTATATTTAGCCACAGTAAGATGATACTGTAGGCCTTCATTTTTCATCTGATCTTTAGCTAACTTTACCAGATTGTTAATATCAATGAAAGCTTGGACGATTTCGAAAAACCAGCATGTTCAGACCACTAACAGCGGAGTTATGGCCGTTGATTTAGTTAAAAATGCTATATTTTGCCTCAAGACAATAGGACCTTCATTTTTAGCTCTACTGATCAGAGATCAGCAGAGCTTATGCCGTGGTGCGGCGTCCGTCGTCCGTCTGTCTGTCCGTCCGTCCGTCCGTCCGTTAACTTTTATTTGTAGCGACTACTCCTCTGAAACTACTGGATGGATATTTATGAAACTTTACAGAAATGTTGCCCATCAAGTCTAGTTGATCCTAGCAAAAATTCATGTTGATGTGAAATCCAAGATGGCCGCCAAAGCTAAAAATAGATTTTCAAAATACAAGTTTGTAGCGACTACTTCTTGAAAACTATAAGTGATATTGATATGGGACTTTTTCTAAAATGATCAGCATGACATGATGTTAGTCCTTGTCAAAAATCGTTTTGATTCAACGTTAAACATGGCTGCCAGCGGCCATCTTTGTTTACATAGAGTTATATAGTAAAAACTTGTAGCGACTACTCCTCTGAAACTACTTGGCGAATTTTCATGAAACTTTACAGGAATGTTGCTCTTAATGTCTAATTGATCCTAGCAAAATTTCAGATCGACCAGAAAATCAAGATGGCCGCCACAGCTAAAAATAGATTTTTAAAAAATAAATTTGTAGCGACTACTTCTTGAAAACTATAAGTGATATTGATATGGGACTTTTTCTCAAATGATCAGCATGACATGATGGTTATCCGAGTCGAACATTATTTTGATTCGATGTTAAACGTGGCTGCCAGTGGCCACCTTTGTTTACATAGAGTTATATAATGAAAACTTGTAGCGACTACTCCTCTGAAACTACTTGACGGATTTTCATGAAACTTCACAGGAATGTTGCTCTTGATGTCTAATTGATCCTAGCAAAATTTCAGGTCGGCTGGAAATTCAAGATGGCCGCCATGGCTAAAAATAGATTTTCAAAATACAAGTTTGTAGCGACTACGGTACTTCTTGAAAACTATAAGTGATATTGATATGGGACATTTTCTAAAATGATCAGCATGACATGATGTTGGTCCTTGTCAAAAATCGTTTTGATTCGATGTTAAACATGGCTGTCAGCGGCCATCTTTGTTTACATAGAGTTATATAATGAAAACTTGTAGCGACTACTCCTCTGAAACTACTTGACGGATTTTCATGAAACTTCACAGGAATGTTGCTCTTGATGTCTAATTGATCCTAGCAAAATTTCAGGTCGGCCCGGAAATTCAAGATGGCCGCCACGGCTGAAAATAATTTTTCAAAAAACAAGTTTGTAGCGACTACTTCCTGAAATCAAAATCAATCAGTAGAGCTTCAAGGTCATTGACCTCTTGTTCGTTTTGTCTTTACCAAACTTTATGAGATTGTTAATATCAATGAAAGCTCGGGACAAGTTCGAAAACCAGCCATATTGAACCAGTAACAGCGGAGTTATGGCCCTTGATTGCTGTATTTTGCCCAAGACTTTAAAAAAACACACGTAAATTGCAGTCACTCGCTTCATTGATGTTATAAGAGCCATGTTAGCCACTAGAGCGTCCACAGGCCCAAGACCACAGGCCCTCTTGGGCCTCTTGTTCATTTTTAGCTCGACTGATCGGTGCGGCATCCGTCGTCCGTCCGTCCGTCTGTTTTTTTGTAGCGACTACTCCTCTGAAACTACTGGATGGATTTTCATGAAACTTTACAGAAATGTTGCCCATGAAGTCTTGTTGATCCTTGCAAAAATTCATGTTGATGTGAAATCCAAGATGGCCGCCAAATCTAAAAATAGGTTTTTAAAAAACAAGTTTGTAGCGACTACTTTTTGAAAACTCTTAGTGATATTGATATGGGACTTTTTCTAAAATGATCAGCATGACATGATGTTAGTCCTTTTCGAAAAATTATTTTGATTCGCCGTTAAACATGGCTGCCAGCGGCCATCTTTGTTTACATAGAGTTATATAATGAAAACTTGTAGCGACTACTCCTCTGAAACTACTTGACGGATTTTCATGAACTTCACAGGAATATTGCTCTTGATGTCTAATTGATCCTAGCAAAATGTCAGGTCAGCCGGAAATTCAAGATGGCCGCCACGGCTAAAAATAAATTTTCAAAATACAAGTTTGTAGCGACTACTTCTTGAAAACTATAAGTGATATTGATATGGGACTTTTTCTAAAATGATCAGCATGACATGATGTTGGTCCTTGTCAAAAATCGTTTTGATTCAACGTTACATGGCTGCCAGCGGCCATCTTTGTTTACATAGAGTTATATAGTAAAAACTTGTAGCGACTACTCCTCTGAAACTGCTTGGCGGATTTTCATGAAACATTACAGGAATGTTGCTCTTAATGTCTAATTGATCCTAGCAAAATTTCAGATCGGCCAGAAATTCAAGATGGCCGCCACAGCTGAAAATAGATTTTTAAAAAATGAGTTTGTAGCGACTACTTCGTGAAATCAAAATTAATCAGTAGAGCTTCAAGGTCATTGACCTCTTGTTCAAATTGTAGCTACACCGATGACAAGGTGGACTTTTAATTGTTGGTGTATACTTAGGCAAGTTAGCCTTGTCTGATGTGGACCTAAACCAGGGAATCCCTGGATATCGGAGACAATATTCTCCAAGCACGTAAAGGAACCTTAGCGATCTATTTGTTAATAAGAGTAGGACAGGTTTCCAAATTCCTATGTATCGTTCCACTCTCTCTGGGTCAACTCTAAATTACCTATAAAGTATGGGTGTCAATTCAGATACAAATACAGTAATCATAACGTGTTTCAATATTATATTCAGTTTGCATACAGTTGCTGCCATGCGGATAACGACTTTTTTGCAGCATCCCTGTGGCCGTTTTTCAATCGAAGTCACAAATCCCCGCGATCGTACCGCGGATTGTCACCCGAAATATCGCGGGGATTCCCCGCGACAGTAAAAATCGCCGCGATTGCAAAATCCAGTCTCAAAAGAAAGCAATCACCGCGATTCTCTGTGATAGGTTCGCAGGGGAACGCGGGGGGAATTAGAGCAGGGATCAATAAAAAATGTAATAAAACTGATAAATACAATGAATACATTTCGCAAGCAATACGTATTTCAATCTTTTAATGCATTTAATAACACGTGTCTTTCGTTTTGTTGTCCAAAAGTCGCATTTCTCTTCACCGGACATAAATTGGCTACCCACAATCCTTTGCGATGTGTGTACCTATTAACAAGACGGCACTAATAACAGGTTTATGACCCGGAATTCTTTACAATTTTTTCGGATTATTTCTGACTAAAGAACCCATCAATGTATTAATAATCTACAGCAGAATAGTAAAATGTGTTACAAATAACGATTAATTAAATATATAATTTTAATTTCCAGTATAAGAATTAATAATTGAATTTTATGTTCAGTCGCCGCGAAGTCGGTAATAGAAACCGCCATATAACTATTGTGAATACATTATCCGGCCATTTGAATTTCCGAAAACAATTTTTTTTTTTTATTTCTTCGATTTTTTAATAGTTATTGAATAATAATGCATTAAATTGACTGCAAAAGTGTACATTGATACTGAAGGTAAATCGCAGCGATGGCCTGCGATTTCACACCGGGTAAAGCGGTGTGCGAATCAAAACGGATCACGGCGATTCGCGGTGATTGTGTCTCGGTGATCAAAAGTTATTGTTGAATGGACTGTCCGCCGATCGCGGGTCAAAATCAGTGTGTCCGCGGTGAGATAAAATCCCCGCGTTGAGTGTGATTAGTCTTAATCCACGTGGCAGCAACTGAATGTACTAAACTATGTCCCATAATCCGTACAATTAAGATTTAGAAACAAAGCCAGCAGAGTTTAAATTCTAGACCAAACATTTGAATAAACAGTAAATAAATCAAAGGTAGCATATGGTTTAATGTAATGTATAATGTATGCTCATTGCATTATAAAGCCATATTAAGAATGATAAACGAGCCAAGTCTTTTGAAGTTTGAACACCAACATGGAATGAGAACAATTATATAGAGCTCGTGAATTTTTTCTTGAAACTTTTGTGTTTTGCATTCTTTTAACTTGAGAATACTTTTCACATGAAATTGCTTCTGGAAGTGTAATAAAGCCATGACTTCATTATCATAATACACTAGTGTAATAACTATTCAAATGAGGACCAAAAACAAGTATGTCTGTACACAATGACTTCAGAGTAAACATTTACCCCATTTAGTGGTTTTAGATTTTATGTTGTACATGTTACATGTTTGACTTGAATATTTGGGCCAGTATTTTTTTTATTAATTGTTTTACTGATTGTGCTGTAGTGTAGGGTAGGAGGAGGGTAAAAAAAAATTCATTTGCAAAAATCGTCAAAGTAATACTGATAAGAAAATTTACTTCCTTTCAGTGAAAATAAAATAACGAAATCGTTAGGATGGGGGCATTAACTCTTTGAAAATACAACATTATTTTTCTCATTTTTACCAAATTTTAGGGTAAGAGGGTTGGTAATCCTAAAAATAACAAGGTCTAGCCTAAGGGTCAGGTCATATTTAAACGATTCACCATTAATGTTTTCACTAGGATCGAGGATCAGCTACCCGTATCCAGCGAGGTGGAGCCCTTACTCGAGATAGACAGAAATGTCCGCAAGTTACAGGCGTTCCTCGGCAGCACGTCTGCATCAGCTTCCCTGAACATCGGCGATCTCAAGAAATTCTTACCGTGTACCATCAACTTGGACCCCTATCTCAGGAAATTAATCCGAAGTAAGTTCGTATTAAAATTAGATAAAAAATTAACTACGTTCCCCTTCCAAAAAAGTATATATTCCCCCCTTTTTCTATTAAAATTACCCTTTGTAATGATTTTTTTTTTAACTTCTTTAATAATCCACCAAACAATTCCCGTACCATGCCTTGGAAGGGATATTTATTGATTGTGATTTATCCCCGATAGTACGAAATCAAATTGAGTATGAAGTAGTAAAGAATGGTCATTAATGAATCCATTTGAGAGCATTCTATTTTTATCACATGATTGAATGAATGTCTTTGAATATGTGATTTTTTTCCAGTCACCAGTACAGAGAGAATGCAAGATATTGAATTAAACTGATAAAAAAATAATCTTGGATATTACCCTTATGCAAACGAAGTAAAATTTCCCTTCCTGAAGGCCTTGGTCTCAGTCCCCTAAAAGCTAACTAGTGCCATGGCTTATATTTTCAACATAACCGATGACCACCTGCTTCTCTTTATTAACATTAATTTTGTTTTCTGAGACTGTTTAGCAGATAACAATACTATTCTTATCTGAGACTGTTTAGCAGATAACAATACTATTCTTATCTGAGACTGTTTAGCAGATAACAATACTATTCTTATCTGAGACTGTTTAGCAGATAACAATACTATTCTTATCTGATACTGTTTAGCAGATAACAATACTGTTCTTATCTGATACTGATTATCAGATAGCAATACTGTTCTTAGCAGATAGCAATACTGTTCTGATCAGATACTGATTATCAGATAGCAATACCGTTCTGATCAGATACTGATTATCAGATAGCAATACTGTTCTTAGCAGATAGCAATACTATTCTTATCTGATACTGTTTAGCAGATAACAATACTGTTCTGATCAGATACTGATTATCAGATAGCAATACTGTTCTTAGCAGATAGCAATACTGTTCTGATCAGATACTGTATAGCAGATAGAAATACTGTTCTTATCGGATACTGGTTAGCAGATAACAATACCGTTCTTAGCAGATAACAATACTGTTCTTATCCTACACTTTTTAGCAGATAGCAATACTGTTTATCTGATGCTGTTTAGCAGATAACAATATTGTTCGTATCCGATACTGTTAAGCAGATAGCAATACTGTTCTTATCGGATACTGTTTAGCAGATAACAGTATTGTTCTTATCTGATACTATATAGTAGCAATACTGTTCTTAGCCGATAGCAATACTGTTCTTATCTGATACTGTTTAGCAGATAACAATATTGTTCGTATCCGATACTGTTAAGCAGATAGCAATACTGTTCTTATCGGATATTGTTTAGCAGATAACAGTATTGTTCTTATCTGATACTATATAGTAGCAATACTGTTCTTAGCCGATAGCAATACTGTTCTTAGCCGATAGCAATACTGTTCTTATCTGATACTGTTAAGCAGATAGCAATACTGTTCTTTTCTGAAACTGTTTAGCAGATAGCAATACTGTTTTTAGCTCTACTGGCCGAAGGCCAGCAGAGCTTATGGGATGCCGAGTTGTCCGTCGTCCGTCCGTCGGTCGTCCGTTGTTAACTTTTGTCTCGTTAAGACGATAGGGCCTTCATTTTTCATTCAATCTTTACCATACCTTAAGAGGTTGTTAATATCAATGAAAGCTCGGATGAGTTCGAAAACCAGCCAGATTGGCCAAGTATTAGCGGAGTTATGGCCTTTGATTTAGTTAAAAATGCTATATTGCTATATTTTGCTTCGTTAAGACGATAGGGCCTTCATTTTTCAACCTATCTTTACTAAACTTTACCACATTGTTAATATCAATGAAAGCTCGGACAAGTTCGAAAACCAGCCAGATCGGACCAGTAACACTAGAGTTATGGTCCTTGATTTAGTTAAAAATGCTATATTTTGCCTCGTTAAGATGATAAGGCCTTCGTTTTTCATTCTATCTTTACCAAACTTTACCACATTGTTAATATTAATGAAAGCTCGGACAAGTTCGAAAACCAGCCATATCGGACTAGTAACAGCGGAGTTATGGCCCTTGATTTAGTTAAAAATGCTATATTTTGCCTCGTTAAGACGCTAGGGGCTTCATTGTTCATCCGATCTTTACCAAACTTTATCAGATTGTTAATATTAATGAAAGCTCGGACAAGTTCGAAAACCAGCCATATCGGACCAGTAACAGCGGAGTTGTGGCCCTTGATTTAGTTAAAAATGCTATATTTTGCCTTGTTAAGATGATAGGGGCTTCATTGTTCATCCGATCTTTACCAAACTTTATCAGCTTATGTCATTGAAAGCTCAAACAAGTTTGAAAACCAGCCATTTCAAACAAGAAACAGCGGAGTTATGGGCCTTGATTTAGTTAAAAATGCTATATTTGGCCTCATTAAGACGATACGGGCTTCATTGTTCATCTGATCTTTACCAAACTTTATCGGATTGTTAATATCGATGAAAGCTCAGACAAGTTCGAAAACCAAACATATCGGACCAGTAACAGCTTAGTTTTTTTATATATTTTTTTTTATTTTTGCTTTTAATTTATTTTTTTAGCTCTATGTTGGACCTGTCGGACCAGTAACAGAGGAGTTATGGCTCTTGATTTAGTTAAAAATGCTATATTTTGCCTTGTTAATACGGTAGGGCCTTCATTTTTCATCTGATCTTTACCGAACTTTAACAGATTCTTTAGTTCTGGCCCTTGATTTAGTTCTAAAGCTGTTTTTTGCCCGAAACTTCCAAAAAAACGTAAATGACAGTCACTAACTTCATTGATGTTATAAGAGCCATGTTAGCCAGTAGAGCGTCCACAGGCCCTCTTGGGCCTCTTGTTATCTGAAACTGTTAAGCAGATAGCAATACTGTTCTTATCTGATACTGTTAAGCAAATAGCAATACTGTTGTTTTCTGAAACTGTTTAGTAGATAGTAACACTGTTCTTAGCAGATAGCAATACTGTTCTTTTCTGAAACTGTTAATCAGATATCAATACTGTTCTTATCTGAGATTACACAATATTTGTTTATTTGCCATCGACCTGACAGAATCCCTCTAGTTTGTAATAGGAGCAAGTGTTAACCAGTAGAGCGTACTCAAGTCTTTTTTGGTCTTTTTGTGACAATTTACATCTATGGCGTTAATACAAATTGTATTTGTTAATTGTAGACTTACAGAAGCAAGTTCTTCAGCCAGAAATACCCATGGGCATGTACAACCCTGGGACTGGTCCCCCTCCTGGAAACAACCCGGATCACGCAGAGATAATGAGGAAAAACCTTCGACCAACTCTTAATAGAACGCAGGTCAAATCACCAATGGGAGGCCTGCTTCCAGGGCACATGATGCAATATGGACCAATGGGAATTATGCCTTATCCCCAGATGCCTTATCCCCATATGATGGGAATGCCACCATATATGATGGGAATGCCCATGAGCAATTATGGCTCACCTGTTCCACCAGGCATGGAAACAGGGGAGTTGCCACCTGAAAAGAAAACAACCGCAAATCCTGGAAAATATATTAGGGTAAATACTATTCATCGTTGTAGATTGCCAGAGATGAGAAAGGTGCCATCTACATATCGAGGGCAGAGTGTAAAACTGTTGTATCTCGTTCTTTATTTATATATAGTAACAACACTTTTCCACTCACCCCTCGACCTGCAAGTAGAAGGCAGATGGCACTGCAAAGTCAGACGGATTAAGGTCAAAAGAAAATCAGATAGTGAGATAGTGCAGTTGCCACCAGTCTCGCATCATCTTAGAATGTACCGTAATTATAAAAAAAAATCTGCCTCTAATAAATGGCCTGATGCCCATGAATTTAGATCTTAAAGACTGAAAAGAACAACAAACTCGGACTTAACAAAAATATTTATGTTTTTAATACAACGATAGTTGGGGTTGGACGTTTATTACAATATATGGGCGTTAATTGAAGAAAATACAGTATAAATTGCAAATTCATTTTTATGCCCCGCCATGAAATTGGAGGCAGGCATATAGTCCTCCTGATGATCCGAGCTAATTGATTAGGTTTATGGGGCTAAAAAAACAATAGTAACTGTAAACTCTATTCATTCCATACTATTCATTCCATAGGTTTATGTGGCTATGTTGGCTTTTATGTCGCAGTTTAGACAATAGGGAGAACAATGGGGTATCCACATAAACCCAAACTGTTCGAATGTCCGTCCTTACGGAAACAAATTTTACGTGGAAGTCCATTTTTATGTGACTGACAGCTCTAAAGCAGGGAACATCCATGTCCCATGTTCCCATTTTCTAGTTTTCTAATATTAATCCAATAGTATATATTAACCCACTTAATGTTCGATACATTTATGGGAACAGATTACTCACATAGATAAGCTTTTATACGTTATAGAAAAAATGTCAGTTGCTAATTTGTCGAAATATCTAGATTTAAAAGGTCACATTTTATCGTATTGATATTGTTTTTTAGCAAAACAAAAAATAAGATTTGAAAAAGTCACATATTCTGGAAATGAAAAAGTTTGATGTATATCCCTCCATATATCTTATTTTTATTTAAATAAGTATTTCTGACAAATAACATTCCTTTTTGGTAATTTGTAAGTTTGTGTATTTTTTTTGAAGCTTTATCATGCTGTTCGCAACAGTTTTAAATCATTGTGAGACAACATGTCACACTCACCCCTTGTTTTCACACAAACCGCTCTGCTGTGCATGCTCACCTATCAGGCTAATACCTTCAGGGCCTCGGTGTCTGGATGATAGTTATTCCTTTGAAATATCAGCAGCCTAAGCAGTGTTTTAGAAGCGAAGACATGCAAGCAAACTACCCCTTACTCCCAGCCTATCCCCAAAATCCTTTTTCATCCAAACAGACGCATTTTGTTCCATATAAATATTATTCTTTTTGTGTTGCGATGAAGTTGTGTATATATGATTGAATATGCCTTGTTGTAAAGAGAATCTGAGTGAAGATAAGTTTTACACTGTTTTTAAATTCTCATTTTAAATTAAATTCACATAACCTTCTTAGAGTATATTTTTTATTAAAAGTGTTCCATTATGTTTCAGGGTTACAATAACGAAATCCTGAGTAAGATGTCGACACCAGAGATTTCCAAGCTCCTAGGTTGCCTGGAAGGGGTGAACATCCATCAGCTTCAGAGATACCAGCAAGCTGTCGACGAGAATAACATAAACGGACGTGTACTGAGTCAGTGTGACTTAGAAGCTCTCGGAAAATGTCTGGACATGAAGTTTGGTGACTGGCAGCTTTTCCGATCAGCCATTTTAGCTCTTCGGGAGGCAGAAGAGAATTTTTCAGAACAGGAAGTGTTTCAAGCTCCGGGGGAAGCATCTCAGTCTAATATATCTAATGGTGCACGGAACAGTAGTGATATGGTCACTAGATCTATTCATTTTGCTTCTACAGCTGATTCAACTGACTCAAGTAATCAGGAGGATACAGAAAGTGACTTTTCAGAGTCACAACAGCGGGGAGCGTTATCTCGACAGGAGAGTGTAGAAAGTCGGCGAGAGTCTGAATCCACAGCTCTGTTTGAAGTCATACCCGAAGAGGAGGAGACATCATTGATTGAGAGTCCGTTGCCTGGCAACATGAGGCGGAATGATAGTGTGGTCGCAGAAATGATGTATGAGTCTGGACTGTTGCACAAATTTATGCATAACTTTACGGAGAACATGTCGGAGGAAGAGGACAACTCATCGGGTGAGACAGATATGACCCAAATGAACCATGTGCTTTCCACTACTTCACTACCCAAACTTCCTGTTCAGTTCTCTTTACCTTTAGAGAATATGGAGTCGCCTACCAAAGAGCATTTGGAGGACACCGACAGACAGGACTCCGAAACTGAGCCTCTTATACCCAATGGACAGCAATCTTTTTCCGATTCAGAGTGGAAATTAGCGGCTAGTAAACAAACTAGTCCTATACCTATACTTAAATTGCCAAAATCTGAGATGGCTTTCCGCTTCTCACGAGAGCACACGGTGACCACCTCTGAACCAGATCTCTCCAATAGAAACAATCTGGAAAGGCAGACTTCATTCCTGGAAGAGAAAATGCCACTGCTGACCCTTAGGAAAAGCATGTCTTCGTCGTCGACAGGTTTTACAGATCTGCAAGGGCAGACTTCCTCCAAATCACAAGAGACTTTGGACAGTATATTAGTAATCGACGAGACAAATTCAGACAAGTCTAAGTCCCCGCATAGCCTACAAGAAAGCATAAATAAGTTTACGATTCAAGACGCCATTATCCGACACAGCTCGCAGTCGAGTACGGGGAGCCAGTCTGGAAGCGTGGAAACCAGTTTAGATAGTCAGCTTATTACATACAAAAGTAAAAAAGATGGCAAGACACCCGAGTCTTTCGTGTAATATTTACCTCGTGTAATATTTACCAGTATATCCACTCAGCTAAAAAAGAACTGTACTGTATCTTGGAACAAGTTGTCATTGAGCGAGTGTTTTGTGTACTAAAGTACCTCAACAGGGAACAAAAGTTTGATTTTGGACCAGTGTTTCGTGTACACAGGGAACAAAAGTTTGATTTTGGAACAGTGTTTTGCATACTAAAGTACCTTAACAGGGAACAAAAGTTTGATTTTAGAACAGTGTTTTGTGTACTAAATTACCACAACAGGGAACAACAGTTTGTTTGTATATGTGAACAGATTTATGATAAACCTTTAACTTACGTTACAAATAAAGAGTTTTAGTTAATTTGAGGAATGGCCTCGGTAGCTCAGTGGGGAAGGCATGGCACTACAGACCTGCACCCTTGTGGAGGCATGTCTGATGGGAAACTTCATCCCTCGTCTTCCTCTGAGGTACATGTAGCTATCCTAGTACAACGTAATATGATGTGTCAGCGGGACTAACAAACCCACTGCATTTCATTGATTGAGATATATATATAAATATAACGCGCCGGATGAATTATATCACCTGTATAACCAGTTTCTTGCATATTTCAATATAAAATCAGTAAATAAGACTTTTAATTGGACTAAAGAGTATGGGATTATATTTCAGTGGGTAAGACCTGCGATGTATTCACCTACTCGCTAAATTCATTTGTGGAATACTGAATTATCAGTTTGGTTGTTTGTATGGTGTTTTGCGTCATTTTCAACACATGTAAGTTTATATTTGACTCATACTTTTTACAAAAACTCACAGTTTTTTTAGCTCTGCTGGCCTTACGAGACGAGTTGTCGGTCTTCTGTCCGTCTGTTAACTTTTGCCTTGTGAACACTCTAGGGTCTTCATTATTAATCGGATCTTTAAGAAACTTTGCAGGTGTCTTTATATCAATGAAAGCTCGGACAAGTTTGAAAACCAGCCAGATCGGATTAGTTTCACCAGAGTTATGGCCCTTGTTTTGCTGGAAAATGCCATATTATAAGCCTTGTGAATACTCTAGCACCTTCATTTATTATTTGATCTTTACCAAACTTGCACAAATTGTTAATATCAATGAAAGCTCGGACAAAATCGAAAACCAGCTCAGGTAAGTTCGAAAACCAGCCAAATCGTATTAGTAACACCGGAGTTACGGCCCTTGATTAAGTTTAAAATGCTGTATATTGCCTCATTAAGACAATAGGGCTTTCATTTGGCCAAATTTTAATGAAACAGGGATGATCGGTACCAAATCTACTTATGTATATCGTCACCGTGTTCCAGTTGAATGATGTTTGGCAGAGTTATGTCCCTTTAAAAGTTTTAATATACAAACTTTGTCCATATTTTTTTTCCTGAACCCCTGACCGGATTTCAGCGAAACTTTGCAGAAATGACCATTGCCAGACCTAGTGGGGCTTATCGTCACTATGTTCCACTTGAATGATTTTTGGCTGAGTTATGGCCGTTTAAAGGTTTTACTACACAAACTTTAGACTATTTCTCTTGAACCTTTGTCTGGATTTCAACGAAACTTTGCAGGGATGATCAGTACCAAGCCTAGTTATGCATGTAATCGCCGTATTTTGGTCGAACAATTTTTGGTAAAGTTATGGCTCTTTAAAGGTTTTAATACACAAATTTTGTTCGGACTAGTTCTCCTGAACCCCTGGCCGGATTTCAGTGAAACTTTGCAGGGATGATCAGTACCAGGTCTAGTTGTGCATGTCATCGACGTGTTCCGGTTGAATGATTTTTGTGGAGTTATAGCCCTTTAAAGATTTTGATACACAAATTTTATCCAGACTAGTCTTCTGAACTCCTGGCCGAATTTCAGGGAATTTTGGCAGCGATGATGAGTACCAAGCTTAATTGTGCCTATCATCGCCGTGTTCCGGTTGAATGACTTATATACACAAACTTTATCCAGACAATTTTTCCTGAACCCCTGGCTGGATTTCAGTGAAACTTGGCAGAAATGATCAAGCCTAGTTGCGCATGTGGTTATCATGTTCCCATCGAAGACTCCATATAGCCAGTAGAGCGATACAGGCCCTCTTTGGCCTCTTGTTAAAAATTGTGAGTATTATCAACTTACTACAAATACTGTGGAACAGTGTATTCCATATTTACAGGATGAAAATTGTTCCAAGCATGTGTCTAATATTAAGGTCATACAGGGTGTCCTTTTCTTTTACTTAACTTCCATTTAATCAGAATAATTGTTTCTTTTAAAATGTATTAAATCACATCCATTTTGAAAGCACAAGCTAATTAAAGAAATTGTTTACTCTGAACAAGTTCCTTGTTACTCATTCATTTTGAATCTGACAGGTAAATACTCACTGCAGTCAAAAATTATCTACAGCTCTGGTACTGTACAACTCTTACGTACGGACAATTATTAGTGAATTATCAGTAAATAATCTTCCAAAACAATTATCAATTAACAGTATAATTATTATCGCATTGTAACCTAAGAATTGAATCCAACTCCAGGAGTTTTCTCAAAATTTGATATTAATATGACTCGCAACAATCTTGACGTACACATATTTTGATAAAGTCTGCATGTTCAAGTTGAACCTGCAGATAGAGGACAAAAAAGTTAATGTCTGTACTTTCAAAATAATAGTTTTACTGCCTGAATAGGCCTCCCACGGGTCTAACTGGTGACATGATGTATTGTTCGGGGCACTAGTTTCAGCCAAAGCTTTTTTGGACTTCCAAGACAAAATTCTGCTGCATCAAAAATTAGAAGAAATAAAATGGTCAGATTTTTATTTATGTTATTTTAATGTTTTGGGCAAACATAATTTAAGACATCCTGAAAGTGTTATAGCTGACTAAAGTTATTTGAAATTTCTTAATTTTCTGCTGTCTCAGCAACAAGGAGTTTATATAGGACTAGCCCCATCTAAAAAGCATTTTTGGCTGTAAAATATTTATTTCTGAACTGTTTTTCAAAACTAAAGTAGTTTTATTTACTACTAAAACTGCTAAATCAAATGATATATAATTTATATACACATTGTTAAAGTTACTCATATTGTTTTGAAAAACCTTTGACTGAAACAAGCGCACTAAACAATAGGTTAAAAAATATACATGGTGACATGAAAGTTTGTTACGGCAATGTTCCGTACTTTTGATTTCGTCTTTCCCCGTGTGGTTGCCGGGGTAAGATACAACCACTGCAAACACACCGTCACATGCAGAGGGGTAGGACCCCCCCCCATTCATATTCATTTTGTCATTTTTTGTTCATGCTCATTAAAGGTCTTCATCATGACCCCTGTATTGTTTCAGGTGCCATCTCGCTCACATCACTAAGAGCAGTGGCAGAAAAACAATAAACGTGTCTCCAGCGTAAATGGAGTTTTTACGATAGAATTTGCAGCAACTCTGCAGTTCAGGGTGAGAAGGTTCTAGGCCCATTTTCCATATTTTATCTCGATGTACATGGAAGATGAGCCTGTTAGGCGCCATATAACCTGTAATGTGTTGGTGCGCCTTAAAACCCCAATTTAATTGATGTCGTCTTGCGAAGTCAACATAAAAAAATAGATAAAATATTCGATTTGCTAAGAGTTTAAAGTCGCTCTTTGGCCAACAAGGTAAATTGTACAACACAAAACCGTTCTTCCAAACTACTTCTATGTGCAGAGGTCGTAAAATTATGCATATGTGGAAGCTCATAATTCGAAACACGATAGGGCGATGTTTTGCCTGGCCGGTAAAGGCGGTTATATTATAGTTGAGTTCAGATTTGCAACATATGTGTTACATATATACCTTATAGTTAGTAGGCTTAAAAATGGATTACATTTGTCATAAAATTTGCCTGTTGTTGACGGGAGAGTGACTTTAATAAGAACTATGTCCACATTATCAAGTGTTGTTTGTACGAGCTTGTGTAAATATTGTTGGATTTAAAGAAAGTGTAATTTGTTCACTGTTATTATTGCAATGTTTAACCAGTAGAGTGTCCTCAGAGTCTCTTGTTTGTTATGCATAAAGGCTGTACATACACATATGCTATGCCATTTACTAGCTTGTTGATTTTTTTTTTAGCAATCTTAAGTGTTTTCTTACATTTAGTTTCCAGCTTGTTGACTGTTTTTTAGCAATCTATTTTCTTACATTTAGTTCCTAGCTTTGTTGACACTTTTTAGCAATATATTTTGACCTTTAGTTACTTTTGTTCGGGCGCTTGTTTCAGCCAAAGTTTTTTTTTGATTTTTCAGACAAAATTTGACTAACACCTGAATAAACTGTATATCATTGAAACAGACATGTTTAGAGGTAAATAAAAATGCCTTAGTTTTGGAAATCAGTTGAAAAATAGAAATTTCATGTGCGAAAGCTGCTTTGGAAATGCAAAATTCTGCTGCATGAGAAATATTTTTTTAGTATTTTTATCCAGTTTTAAATTGTTGGATATTCATAAATTAAGACATTCTGAAAGTTTTATTGAAAAATGTTAAGGTTAACTGAACTTTGACCGTGTTGATGCACATTAAAACCCCAATTCAATTCAATTCAATTTGACTGAAACAGGCACCCCGAATAATAGCTTGTTGATCGTTTTTATAGCAACTGTTTTCTTACATTTAGTTTATTGTCACATCTTCGTCTGGTACGTTTTACAAATGGATACTATCACTTGTTGTTTTCCTCATTTTAAATTTTTTGGGTAAATTTTAGAACGTTTGGAGGTCAGGTGACAGCGTGACTCCAGGGTAAATTCGGCATTCGGAGTATAATTTGCTGTTATCAGTGCAGATGCTTATTACCGTATTGTGTTTGTATGCCGTTTGCATGCCATATAAATCCCATTTCAACTCGACTCGCCCCGCGTGGTTCCCGGGGGCCCCCGTTTGGTCACGGGGCAAAGAATAGGGCCACTGCAGATCCCTTTGGAGGGGTAGGCAGAGGGGTAGAATCCCCCCAAATTCATGTTCATTTTATCATTTTTTGTTCATGTTCATTAAAGGTCTTAATCATGATCCCTGCATTGTTTCAGGTGCCATCTCGCTCACATCAAAAGAGCAGTGGCAGAAAAATAATAAACGTGGCTCCAGCGTAAATGGAGTTTCTACGATAGAATTTGCAGCAACTCTGCAGTTCAGGGTGAGAAGGTTCTAGGCCCATTTTCTATATTTTATCTCGATGTACATGGAGGATGAGCCTGGCATGTTCATGCCTTTTAGGCGCCATATAACCTTTCTTGTGTTGGTGCGCCTTAAAACCCCAATTCAATTCAATTCAACTCGACTCAACTGTCTTGCATACTACAATAGATTATAAAGACACAATAAAGTTTCAATCCAGTCATATATAAGTGAAAATCAAAAATTCATTGTTGTTATTTTCAAAGCTTTGTGTTCATTGTATTTGTATTGTTTAATCATGTTTAAATAATTACAAGGTATTCTGTATATTGATATTGTGTTTGGCCTTTTTGGGCCATTAAAATACTTTTGACTTGCGAATATTTATTTTGCGCCATTTGGTTACTGGGTGTAGAATAGGACCACTGCAAATCCTGCTAGAGGCAGATGGGTAGAAACTCTCCTTCATTTTCATTTTGTTGCTTTTGGCCATGCTCATGCGTGTGTAATTATGGGAACATGGTTCCTTCATAAATGAGTGTCTACTTTAGAATCTGCAGCAAGTTTAAAATGGAGTGTTTATTTTAGAATCTGCAGCAACTCTGAAATGGAGTGTCTACCTTAAAATCTGCAGCAATTCTGCAGATTAGACGGTTCTAGGTCCGTACTCCATACTTAATCTCAATGTAAATGGAGGATGAGCCTGGAATGTTCATTCCTGTTTGGTGCCATATAACCTTTCTTGTGTTGGTGCACTGTAAAACCCATTCAATTATTGAATATTTACGGTATAAACAGATTGTGATTGATTTGCTTGAAATTGCACGTAGTCAAATAAACTTTATATGCTAGCAATATTTGGTATGGGTCAAGGTTGATATAAAATTATTGTGTGTTTTGCTCATCCTTTTTAGCCAATGTATTTGATATGCAGTGCTTTGTGCAAATGTATTTGATATGCAATGCTTTTCATCTCTGAACAGATTAAAACATTTCTGCGTAAAAAAAAAGATAATTATGTAAATTATGGATATGTCCCTTTCTAGAAATCCGTTTGAAGGTATTTGAAAATATATAAATTTATTGAAGACCTTCTGTTTTTCTTATTTTTACTACCTCAGCATGAAGACATGATTGTTTTCAAGTGTTTTCGTTTGATAAAAATATATATAATCATTTTTGTGTTAAAAACGCCCCCACCGCTTTCCCTCATCTTCAAAATTTTATTTCTACATTATTTTTTTTCAGTAGTTAGATGAAAACACGTGCTTGAATGAATGACTGAATGCATTTATTAATACTAAAAGCTAACCCGCCAAATAATGGCTAAATTACTCTACAAAACCTTTATATTATATATTCTGTGATGAATTATAGAAATTTCCCTTTTTGAGAATATCTATAACATATCCCTTCCTCTACTGTGCTATCTTGTCAAGATATTACGTCACGAATTGACGTCATAATATTACTCCGCGCTGTCGCCAAAGGAGTGACAGAAGAAGGAATACTTGTGTCAAAAGACGATTGGAAAGCAATTCATCACAGAATATATATTATATAGTTTAATTAACATTTTTGTCGTGACACAGAAAATAATTCACTAGTGAGAAATATTCTTGCGATATAGAAACTCGTGCAAAAACGCACTCGATTCTATATCGCAAGAATCTTTCTCACTCGGGAATTATTTCCCGTATCACTTCAACAATGTCAATTAAACTCTATTTATCAAAACTCTATTCAGGTGTTCAGATCATATACTAATGTATACCTGCCGATTATAAATATAGGTTTATTCTTAAACGTGATTAAATGTGTAAAATGAATTATGAGTTGATAACTTAATGCAACGCCCCAGGTTTGGTCTGGTTGGTTAAAGCCTATTTATATTTAGTTAATAGAGTTTAGATTTTCAAAATATGTAAGTTATATACTTCTTTGTCAGTAGGTTGAGAAACGGTGTACATGTTGTAAAAGTTGGCTGTTTTTTTGCGTGATAGCTACTTTAATATAACGTGTACCAGTATATGACAGGCTATACTGCTCAAGTAGACTGTTCAAATTGGAATTAAACAGTCTATTAACTCATTTTTAAATTATTTTATATTTAGAATTTGTGATTCTTGGTTTCAAGAAACTCATTACTCAATGAGAGGTACAAACAGCCTAAATCTCCTTTTTTACAAGAATTTATACTCTCAATCAGTTCTCCGAACTGGTTGAGTGAAAAGATGTGTCGTCACAATAGTAGAAAATGATGTCATCATACCAGAAAGTGATGTTACAATAACAGAACGTGATGTCATGATAGAAACAATTAATTTTTAGTTGATTTTTTATATGAATTAAGCATTCTGATCGGTTTAATTTAGCAAAAGTGGAGCGACTCAATCAGTTCTTAGAAATAAGATTCAGTTTCTACTTTACATTGAACAAGGAGTTTCTTGAAATCAAGAATCACAAAAATCTAAAATTAAAATAATTCTAAAAGGATTTAATAAACTGTTTTAAATGAATTTGTAATCAAATTAAAAATTGTTAAACAGAATTGTTATTGTTTAAAATAAAATGTTTGATTGTGACTAGTGATTTAGATGGTTATTGTTACAATGTTATACAGTAAATCAGAAGGAGTTTTATTGCATGCTGAATTGTTTAGCTCCACCCAATGTTTAAGGTGGCATAATATTATCATGATAAAACTATATGTGATATTTGTAAATAAAACAAAATATTGTCAATTTATACTTTCGCGTTTTTTTCTATCAAATTCCTTTAATAACATTATTAGGATGAAAAAGGTGATTTCCTAATCAAAACTCCAGAGTAAAGTAAAATCTTCACGGAACAGAGGATGTTGGAGAAGTAGAGATGGCTAGATTTCCCTATGTTAAAATCATCAAAGTGCCATAACTCTGGCAGAAATCAATAAAACGAAACTTTTTATGATAAATTTGAAGCAAGACATGATATGGATACTTCCAAGCAAGTTTGGTTGAAATCCATAAAAATGTAGGGGAAGTAGTCCTGACAAGACTTCCGTATATCAAAATTATCAAAGTGCCGCAACTCTGATGGAAATCAATAAACCGGAACTTTTATTGATATATTTTAAGCAAGACATGATATGGATACTTTCAGGCAAGTTTGGTTGAAATTCGTAAAAAAAGAGTAGGGGAAGTAGACATGACAAGATTTCCCAATGTTAAAGTCATCGAAGTGCCTTTACTCTGGCTGAAATCAATAAACCTGAACTTTTTATATGTTTAAAGCAAGACTTCTCAACAAGTTTGAATGAAACCTATATAAAAATGTCGAAGATTTCACTATATCGAAATAATCAAAGTGCCATTAACACTTTAGGATAAGTACAACTAGACATGTAATGGAAACTTAAAGAATCCCAGAAAGTTTGGTTGAAATCTACATAAAAATGAAGGCCGAGTAGAGGTGACAAGGTTTAGGAGGGGAGACAAAACTAGGAACAAACAATAATGCGAGGTTCTATCTATAATTCCAAAAATGCCAGATAATGTACATTTATTAATGTAGCTGTATAATTTTTAGCTCGACTGATCAGAGATCAGCAGAGCTTATGCCGTGGTGCGGCGTCCGTCGTCCGTCTGTCCGTCCGTAAACTTTTTATTGTAACGACTACTCCTCTGAAACTACTGAATGGATTTTCATGAAACTTTACAGAAATGTTGCCCATGAAGTTTAGTTAATCCTAGCAAAAATTCATGTTGATGTGAAATCCAAGATGGCCACCAAATCTAACAAGAGGTCAATGACCTTGAAGCTCTACTGATAGGTTTTTGATAGCTAGATCAGAATTCCTGTGAAGTTTCATGAAAATCCGTCAAGTAGTTTCAGAGGAGTAGTCACTAAAAGTTTTCATTATATAATACTATGCAAACAAAGATGGCTGCTGGCGGCCATGTTTAACGTCAAATCAAAATAATTTTTGACAAGGATCAACATCATGTCGTACTGATCATTTTAGAAAAAGTCCATATTCAATATCACTTATAGTTTTCAAGAAGTAGTCGCTACAAACTTGTATTTTGAAAATCTATTTTTAGCCATGGCAGCCATCTTGAATTTCCGGCCGACCTAAAAAAAATCTGGGATCAATTGGACATCAAGAGCAACATTCCTGTGAAGTTTCATAAAAATTCGTCAAGTAGTTTCAGAGCAGTAGTCGCTACAAGTTTTTAGCTCTACTGATCAGAGATCAGCAGAGCTTATGCCGTGGTGCGGCGTCCGTTAACTTTTTTTTTGTAGCGACTACTCCTCTGAAACTTCTGAATAGATTTTCATGAAACTTTACAGAAATGTTGCCCATGAAGTCTAGTTGATCCTAGCAAAAATTCATGTAGATGTGAAATCCAAGATGGCCGCCAAATCTAAAAATAGGTTTTTAAAAAACAAGTTTGTAGCGACTACTTCTTGAAAACTCTAAGGGATATTGCTATGGGACTTTTTCTAAAATGATCAGCATGACATGATGTTGGTCCTTGTCGAAAATCGTTTTGATTCGACGTTAAACATGGCTGCCAGCGGCCATCTTTGTTTACATAGAGTTATATAATGAAAACTTGTAGTGACTACTTCTCTGAAACTACTTGACGGATTTTCATGAAACTCCACAGGAATGTTGCTCTTGATGTCTAATTAATCCTAGCAAAATGTCAGGTCAGCCGGAAATTCAAGATGGCCGCCACGGCTAAAAATAGATTTTTAACAAATAAGTTTGTAGCGACTACTTCTTGAAAACTATAAGAGATATTGATATGGGACTTTTTCTAAAATGATCAGCATGACATGATGTTGGTCCTTGTCGAAAATCGTTTTGATTCGACGTTAAACATGGCTGCCAGCGGCCATCTTTGTTTACATAGAGTTATATAATGAAAACTTGTAGCGACTACTCCTCTGAAACAGCAAAATTTCAGGTTGGCCGGAAATTCAAGATGGCCATCACGGCTAAAAATAGATTTTTAAAAAATAAGTTTGTAGCGACTACTTCTTGAAAACTATAAGAGATATTGATATGGGACTTTTTCTAAAATTATCAGCATGACATGATGGTTATCCGAGTCGAACATTATTTTGATTCGACGTTAAACATGGCTGCCAGTGGCCATCTTTGTTTACATAGAGTTATATAATGATAACTTGTAGCGACTACTCCTCTGAAAATACTTGACGGATTTTCATGAAACTTCACACGAATGTTGCTCTTGATGTCTAATTGATCCTTGCAAAATTTCAGGTCGGCCGGAAATTCAAGATGGCCACCATGGCTAAAAATAGATTTTCAAAATACAAGTTTGTAGCGACTATTTCTTGAAAACTATAAGTGATATTGATATGGGACTTTTTCTAAAATGATCAGCATGACATGATGGTTATTTAAGTCGAACATTATTTTGATTCGACGTTAAACATGGCTGCCAGTGGCCATGTATGTTTACATAAGAGTTATATAATGATAACTTGTAGCGACTACTCCTCTAAAACTACTTGACGGATTTTCATGAAACTTCACACGAATGCTGCTCTTGATGTCTAATTGATCTTAGCAAAATTTCAGGTCGGCCGGAAATTCAAGATGGTCGCCATGGCTAAAAATAGATTTTTTTAAAAAATAAGTTTGTAGCGACTACTTCTTGAAAACTATAAGAGATATTGATATGGGACTTTTTCTAAAATGATCAGCATGACATGATGGTTATCCGAGTCGAACATTATTTTGATTCAATGTTAAACATGGCTGTCAGTGGCCATCTTTGTTTACATAGAGTTATATAATGAAAACTTGTAGCGACTACTCCTCTGAAACTACTGGACGAATTTTCATGAAACTTCACAGGAATGTTGCTCTTGATGTCTAATTGATCCTAGCAAAATTTCAGGTCGGCCGGAAATTCAAGATGGCCGCAACGGCTAAAAATAACAAGTTTGTAGCGACTACTTCCTGAAATCAAAATCAATCAGTAGAGCTTCAAGGTCATTGATGTTGCTGTCGCATGATATATATTTCCTGTGATGTTGCTTTTGTCTTTTCTTTATGGCACAAAACAAAGGAATTGCCTCATCGGGTTCTGTAATCCAGTATTTTTAATGGTGTAACAACATTCTTTGAGGTGAGACGAAGATGTGTGTGAAGTTTCATGAACATAGGTCAGATACTTTCCAAGTCGACACGAAAAGGATAACATTACTTGCATGCTCCACTTTCATGGCGAGGCAAAATAAAAAGTAATGAGAGCGATTTTAATAATTTTATTTTCAATATGCAGAAATGAGGACATAAATGCATGAAATTTCATCAAAACAACTTCAATATTTAAACACAAACTACATGAATACAAAACCACAAACAAACAAAATGTATGATTTTAACTATTTTAAATCCTATATCACAGTAATGCTTTTCAATCGAGAATAAAAAGATGAAGTGATGATTTTAAAAGGACACACGACAATCCCAATTTTCTTCAACTTGCCGCATCTTGTAGATTTTTCTACGTTAGTTGTATATTTGCAAATCTTTATTTAAATAGTTCAAAGCAGTGTTTTTGTTACTGCACCAATATTATAGTTAAACCTATGGTAGAACAACAAACACTAAAAGCTCCAAATTTCTTTACTTTTCATCAATTATATGCAGCCAGGTAAAAGTTTACGTAACAGTGGTAACCGATGGTCCTCCTCGGAGATTAAACGGGTCGTCAAAAGACGGCTCAAAAAAGGAAAAAGGAATACAAATAAAAAATTAACATAATACTGAATTATGATCAATTCTATACCAAGGTGCTAATTTTAATGCTTGTTAATAACTTCAGGATTGCCAGTGTCCCTTTAAAGATTGAGTGTGACAAAATTATAACTATGTTAGTACATTTCATCACATAAATTGGCTTGTGTGCGTAATAAAGCCATGACTTAATATATCATAATACATGTATATCATACGATACGTTCAGGTAGACCTTAATATTTATCATATTTGAATTGACAATTGAATTGGGTTTTAAGGCGCACCAACACATGAAACCTTGCTTTATAAAATGCCTGTCAGAAACGTTAAATTTGGTATAAGGTGTTGTATTATGTGTTGTGCGAACACGTTACAACCGCATAACATAACTGACCTCATTTAAACAACCAAACGACATTGTTATTTCTTTTACAATATGATGCCGTGGAATAGGTAAAATTGTAACTTTAAAGTAAAACTTTCACATCGTATGGACTTTATAAACTCGTCGGATAAATAGGAAATATTCCATCTTTCATATAAACTTCAAGTTACATAAAGAAAACAGCATCTTTGACCAAAAAGAAACTTGCGTATAATACATATTTTGTTTGTTGATAATTTGACATTTTGTAAACTCTTCTTTTGAACAACTCGGGACTTTGGATATGTTTTTTGTTGGTCCCATTTTTATCAACGTAAGTTTATAGGTATTGGCCCCGTTATTACTAACATAAGTGGGTAGCTATCAGTCCATAAGAATTTTGAGTTATCAAAACACAATTCTAATGCAACTGTAATGTAACATGTAACTCCACTGGCTAAGGTCTGAAATTTTGCGATCGTAAAGATCACAAGACTTACCGTCTGAAAAGTATGTTTAACTGCTACTGCTACGCATCACCTTAAAAAAAATAATCTCAGACTGTAAAACTACTCGCATACCGTCCCAGATGGAAAATCTTAGCATGGTTATCTCTTAAGTGATTTGCAATCAAGAACACAATCTGACACTCAAAATTTGCAAATCATAATTCATATATTAACCCTTAATCCACTACATATATATCATGGAATGTTCTTTCTTTGAATTAAGACCATTCTATTTAAGTGACAAAGGGGTGTTTTGGGGAAAATGACCATCAGCCGGACATTGTAAACCCTGATCAGCCTGAGTTACTCGCAGGCTGATCTGGGTTTACAATGGACACAAAGGCTATTATAGTTGTGGTTAGTGGGTAAAGGGTTAAAATGTTTAAGCTCTCCAACATGCCAAAAATTTCAAAAATGTTAACAGTTAACAGTAAAAAATTTAAAGCGACATATGGCGATTTTCATTTTTCTTTTAGTCGCACAAAACTTGCATTTTTTCTATCATTAATATTAAGTATAAGAACAGTTCAAAGCAAATTGTTTTTTGTGTATTACTGTTTATTATATTGCACCAATAATATATTTAAAGCTATGGTAGAATAACGATTAAGAATTGAATTTAAATGAATTGGGTTTTTACGTCGCACCAACACAAGAAAGGTTATATGGCGCCTAACAGGAATGAACATGTCAGGCTCATTCTCCATGTACATAGAGATAAAATATGGAGAATGGGCCTAGAGCCTTCTCACATGCAGAACTGCAGAGTTGCTGCAAGTTCTATTGTAGACACTCCATTTAAGCTGGAGCCACATTTATAGTTTTTCTGCCACTGCTCTAGTGATTTGAGCGAGATGGCACCTGAAACAATGCAGGGGTTAACGTTTAAGAACTCAAAATTTAATTATATGCAGGTTTAAAGTTAAAAAAAAAGATACAGGATTTATAAATCAAGAAGTTAATTTTCATACTTGATAAAAGCCTCAACATTTTAATAACAACACCCATACGAATACTGCAAAATCATTATTTTTTCTGCTGAGATTTAATTTTTGGATTTCATTAATCATACCGCGAATTCAATGGGGAGAAAAAAAATTAATCTCAAATGTAGAAAATCCACATTTTCCTATTCCAATGAATTTATAATTGTTTTACATAAGAACCATGAATATAACGGAGTTAAAAGGGTTGATCCACTATTTTCAAACACAATGTATTTAAAAGGACTCTGAAAAACTTGAAAAAAAAACTGAAATAAATATCAAAAGCCATGCGGTCATCTTGTAACGATGATGTCATCGCATCTTTTTACCACATATGGCATATTGACAAAATATATTTTAAAGCAAAGAAAATCACTGCAAACCGATTAAAAATAAATATACAGATGTAAAATGTATACAGTGTATGCTTATTTTTCATTTGCAGTGCTTTTCTTTGCTTTAAAAGATGTTTTGTCAATATGCCCTATATGGTAAAAAGACGCGATGACGTCATCGTTCCAAGAATTCTTTCTGACAGCTTTTTTCATTTTTTTCAGAGCCCTTTAAAATAAACCTTGTTTAAAAATAGTGCATAAACCACTTTAACATCACATCATGCAACATGTATATACACAGGATTTTTGCGAGTCATCATGTTTGAATTATTTCCCATCTGGTACCATCTGCTGAATGCGCAGACCTGATCAGGGCTACATCCTGGGTGGTGATAATTACTGTTGGGGAAACCGGATTTGTTGTCAAATCAAGCGGGCAGTCTTGACAACTTTTCCCAGATTCCCCCTTGCTGCAATCATGGTGGCCGTTTTTTGTCGGAGAACCTGGCGGACTCAGCTTAGAACATAGCGATATGAGACCTCCAGTTTGAGTTGATATCGTCTGAGTGGGTATGGAAATTATTGTCGACGATAAGAGTGGATTGGACGACAAGCCACCGGATAAATGCGAAATACCCAAACTTCCTAAACCACCACTCTCAAGGCCTTCTAAAGCACTGAATGAAGTTGCTGGAATACAGAGAGAGTTAGATTTAGTCACTGGGATTAAAACACTTCCTAGAGATAAGTTAGAAAACTTGTTAACACTCGTTGGAGAGCCTAACGAGGTTATAACGTTAATACTATTTGTCGTCTCATTTGGAGAAGATGCACTCGGTGAAATGTTTGATTGCAATTGTGCAAAACTCGTTTTGGTGCCATCTTTGTAAGAGTGACCATGTGTGCGAACATGCTTCCGAAGAGAGCTTGGATCAGTATAACGCTTGTGACATCCTGGCATCTTACAGATGTAAGGTTTATCTTCCTGGTGCGTGCGCACGTGTTTGAATCTGTCACTGGAGTTGGAATACGCCTTGTTGCAGCCTTCAAATGGGCACATGTATGGCTTCTCTCCTGAAATGAGTATTTTAAATATTATGGCACAAAATTGTTGTTCGGCATTTTGAAATCCATCCCGAACATTTTAATTCTGAGCGTAAATATTTATCTTTCGATTGTTATGGATATGTTTTAAAGGAATCATTCTATATCAATTTGGGTCAGACTAAAAAAACACCCACAAAAGCCCAATGTACCCCCTTTAAACCCTACTGTGACCTTGACCTTGAGTGGAAACAGACAACTAAGTAGTACACAACACATCTTCTGGTGGTGATTTATCATTTCCAATTACAAACCAAATCCCTCAATGCATGAGAATCAAACAGCTTGGAAAACAGTACACATGGAGGCTGACACTAAGTGCAGTAATGGGTCACATTGACTGGTGAGGATACATATATACAAGTATTGCTTAAGAAAGTTACAGCATGGAAACAAAACTGTTATAACAATTCAATGCCCCTCTTCTTTTTTGCGAAATGGCCGGGGCCAATTATAGAGCTCACATTTAAAATATCCCTTTTTGACATTTGACCTCACCCCAGTGTGACCTTAACATTGATGATAGGGACCTAGGAGTTGTTTGCAATACACAACCGTAAAGACCCTAACATTTCTGTAAATTTAATTCAAAATCTCTCTATTAAAATGTAAAAGTTTAAAGCAGACATGAAACATACTTTTTCGACCTTTGAACCCCTAGTGACATTGACCTTGATGATGGTGACCTGGGACATGTTCAACGCACATTGTTACGCTGACACTAAAATTGACCATAACAAAATCTTCTACTGATTTACCTGTGTGAGACCTATTGTGTGAGCATAACAAAATCCTCTACTGACTTACCTGTGTGAGACCTACTGTGGGGAGCATAACAAAATCTTCTACTGACTTACCCATGTGAGACCTATTGTGTGACCATAACAAAATCTTCTACTGATTTACTCGTGTGAGACCTATTGAGTGAGCAAAACAAAATCCTCTACTGACTTACCCGTGTGAGACCTATTGAGTGAGCATAACAAAATCCTCTACTGACTTACCCGTGTGAGACCTATTGTGTATTTTGAGATTTTCCAGTCTTGAGAATGACTTCCCACAGAGGCTACACTTGTGGGGCTTCTCGTTAGTGTGCGTCCGTATGTGTATCAACATCTTATACCTGCCAACCAAAAAAGATTATTGTATCAGTTCTAAAGCAGTGTCATCAAGCAGTTTTGAACTTCAAGGGCTCAATGTGACACTACTGTATCTTGCTTTTCAGTAATATATATTATTATAGTTACAACAGTTTTGCATTCACCACCTCGATTTGTCAAAGTATAAGTCAGTTGCTAGGTTACACAGTGATTTGTTCAGTGAGGCATAATTATTAACAGAATCTCAAACTCAATTTACATGAAAACATTGAAACTCATTTAAAACTAATTTGAAACTCACTAAAAGTTGGCTTTGATTAAATACCAAACTGCCTCATTAAAAAGAAAGATACTTGCACTATATATACACAAGAAGATTTTGAAGTAAAATTTTAAAACAGATCTTAAAGAAATCTTAAAAGGACCAACTAGAAATCCTAATGTTTCTGTAAGTTTCATGACGATGTAAAGAAATGTTTTGGAACAGTAGCAAAAGCAACATTTTCCTATATAAGGCAGCTATCTTCAAAGTCTCGTGAAGTGAGTTTATTATGGTCCAAACTACACATATGCAGATCACTTTTGCATATATCTTGTATCAATTACTGTTTTAGAGGAGCAGTGATCGAACATTTCTATTTTTTAATTGACGTTTTTGCCACGGCAGCCATCTTGGATTTTGCAGGAAGTTAAATTTTAGTCAGGACTAACTGGACATCATCATGAATGCTCCTGTGAAGTTTCATGACGATTGAAGGGATGTTTAGGAGCACAACAACAAAAGCCAACTGATGGATTGATGGATGGATGACAGACACGTGTCTATATTGTTTTCATTGAAATCCAGTCAGGGGTTCAGAACTAGTCCTTACAGTTTCTGAATAAGGGGCCATAACTCTGCCAAATATCATTCAACTGGAACACGGCGATGACATGCGCAACTAGGCTCGATACAGATCGTCCCTACAGTTTCGTTAGGCCAGGGGTTCAGAAGAACTTGTCCAGACAGTTTGTGTATAAGAACTAATCAGAACAAAGTTTGTGTATAATGGCCACAACTCTGCCAAAATTCATTCAAGCAAAACATGGTGACATGTGCAGCTAGGATTGGTACTGATCATCCTTGCTGGCCAGGGGTTTAAGAGAACTAGTCTGGACAAGCTTGTGTATTAGGGCCATGACTCAGCCAAAAATCACTCAACCGGAATATGGCAATGATACAACTAGGCTTGGTACTCATCATCCCTGCCAAGTTTCGTTGAAATCTGACCAGGAGTTTAGAAGAAACTAGTCTGAAAAAGGTTTTGTACTGAAAACTTTAAAGGGCCATAACTCCGCCAAAAATTATTCAAATGGAACATGGCGCTGATATTCATAACTAAGGTTGATACTGTGTATAATAATAAAGCCAAGTTTCATTGAAATCTGGCCTATGGTTCAGGAGAACTAGTCCAGACAATGTTTGTGACAGACAGACAGACAGACAGACAGACACACATCACAAAAACAATAGGTCTCCCCATCCACTTTGTGGGGGGGAAACTTTATAATAGGAGATACTTATATAATTTTATTTACTGATATTTATTTTTTTACCCACCATTCTGTCCTTGGGTCTGATGTTAGCACATATTGAAATGAAAACAAACCAACAAGCTTCTTAACCAAAGACATCAACCTAATATATAAACCTTTATCGGAAATAGTTATAGACGTTTATAGTCTATCGTATGTTTTTTTGAGAACTAGTTATTAACAGCTATGGCAAAGCAACTATTTTTAGAGTTGTTTTTGCTATCGTATGGTATATGAGGAGACCCAGATATTAACAGCTATGGCAAAACAACTATTTTTAGAGGTGTTTTTGCTATCGTATGGTATATGAGGAGACCCAGATATTAACAGCTATCGCAAAACAACTATTTTTAGAGGTGTTTTTACAATCTTATGGTAATTGCGGAGACCCAGATTAACAGCTACGGCAAACCAATTAATGCTTTTTCCAAACTTCTAATAGGAGCAAATTGGTAGTGAAAACAAACAATCTCATTCAAATCAAATCCTCATAACGATTTGATATTCTGCACTTCTAGCGTAGAGTACCGTAGCATAATAAAGGGGCTGATTTTAATGGGGCTGGAAAAAACAAATGTATGAAAAATGTGGGTACCGGTAAGTAAAATGAATCCCATTGAGTCCTGTATACAATTTTCCAGTTCGTCATTTTTCAAAATGAAGCTACTTTTAAGATTCACCTGCACATTCTTAGAGAAAATCCTTTCCTCTCTAGAAAACTGCTGTGAAAAGTACGGGTCATGTTGCATTCTAGAAAATAAAATTCCGATCTGTGTTGACACCGTGAACAAACTGCATTCATTTGGCACATCTCACACGTATTCTACTTTCACTTTCAAAACTTTCAAGTTGATAAATAAATTGATCATACAGCCATGCAAATGGTTCTTAAATTTCACAGTCAATAAGGTCATTTCAGCCAGAAAAACTGACCCTCAATACTCAAAAATGCCGTTTATCACAAAGGAGGACTACACCTGGCACATATACCAAAGTGAATAACTTTCTGTAAACCTATACAATGAGTTAAGCGGACAAAGCTGGAAGGGCCAGTTTCCTAAATGACGTAAAACACCATTCATCCAAACAAGAAACATGATCGTGGTGGATATAGTAATTAATGGAAGAATTGGCTATCCACAGTTAAGGCTGTTGGCCAATGACTGAGAACGGTCAGTAAAATGTCAAATGAAGCATACTCCTACCTGTATATGTTATAGAATCCTACTTTTCAGAGATTTACATGCTGTAAACAATGTTTTCATTAAGGTAAATAGTATGTTTAACTCTGATCTAGAATTACGTCCATATACACACCTTGCATTGAAGCCCTTGCCCTTGCGAGGGCATCCGCCCCATTTACACTGATACTCCACATCTGGTCGCTCAACCCTGACATGGTGATCATTCACGTGCATAACAAGCTCGTCCATGCACAGGAATTTCCTATCACAGTTGTGCCAGCGACAATCTAGTAACTCAGACGTACCCTCTGAGTGAAGGTCTGTAAACAGGTTTATTGTTGTAGTAGTTTCTGGATTCTGCTGATAGCACAAAAAAACAAGTAAATACGAGGGTCATACAATAACTGGTAAATACAAGGGTATTCCAATAATTATCTGGTAAATATGAGGGTTATCCAATAATTAACTGGTAAATATGAGGGTCATCCAATAACTGGTAAATTTGAGGGTCATCCAATAAGTAACTAGTAAATATGAAGGTATTCCTATAAGTAACTGGACAATATGAGGGTCATCCAATAACTGGTAAATATGAGAGTCATCCAATAACTGGTAAATTTGAGGGTCATCCAATAACTGGTAAATATGAGGGTCATCCAATAACTGGTAAATTTGAGGGTCATCCAAAAAGTTACTAGTAAATATGAGGGTACTCCAATAAGTAACTGGAAAATATGAGGGTCATCCAATAACTGGTAAATATGACGGTCATTCAATAACTTGTAAATTTGAGGGACAACATACAACCTGGTTCAGTAGTGACTAAATGATGAGCCCAAAACTGCTATGCGGTACTGTACATTATGGATTCCGAATCAAGGCCGTTTTCGTACACATTATGAATTGATTTCAACCACAAAATCCACTAAATTTAATCCCCCATGAATATTAATGATTTCACAGTAAGCTCTGCTGATCTTTGATCAACAGAGCTAAAAGTAGTTCTTAATTAAACTTGTTAAACATGGTGATGACCAAATCCAGTCTGAGAACTTTAAACAAGAGGAGAAAAATAAGAAATGGAAGAAAAGAAAGTCTGAACGTTTTTTTTCTCTTAAGTTCTTAAATATTTTGTTTTATATTTACCTGATTTTGCTGTATGCTACTTTCATCTCCTAGTAACTGCTGGTTGCCTAGCAACTGTGGGGGCATCAGGGGTAACGTGACAACAGGAATGTTGTCAAGGTAGGTAGGTGCTGAGCTATAAATAGTTCTGTCTAACGGTATGAGGGGTATTGGTCGTACGACAGATTGCGTTACCAGGGAAACTGTCTGTGAGTTGACCGGCGATGAAGATTTGTATTTTAAACAGAATTCTGGTGAAGACCTAAAGCTTGTCCTACTTTTGTCCTCACCTAAAAATAAATTCACAATTGTATTTAAAAAGTAAAAATAAATACTATATGTAACTAGGGTGATGAATAACCCCGCTTACATCTCCCGCCATCCGTAAGAATCGACACTTCCTCACTTAGAAGTTGAGCTCCCATTGGGATTAACTTAGAAAATAACTGTTTAATATATATCAACTGATTGTAAATGGTCTAAGGAAATTAGCTATAGTTTTTAAAACTGGTCAAGTATATCAAAATTGTTGTCATTTACATTTACAGAGAAAAATGTCAATTGGTCACTTTTTTCCAAACACTACTTTTTTCAGAAAGATGCTATAAAAGTTATATCATTGGATTGGAAATAACTTAACTAATAAATTGAGTCGTAGATTATTGAAATCGGTTTAGAATAGTTTAGGGGAATTAAAAACAGCAATTTTATCATACTAAGCCAATGACATGGTCAATTTTATTTTTTTATGATACTGAAGTACTACATTTGATTATAAAGCATAAAATAAAAAGAAAATTTGTTGTTTTGTCATGAATAACAGATTTTATTTCATCTCGTAGTAATCAAACTTCAATAATTTCACTCATGCTTCGCATTCGTGAAAATATAAAGTTTTCACACTTCTCGATGAAATAAAATCTGTTATTCACTACAACAAATATCCTCTATATATTTAACAATGTGAAATAACTTATAAAATACAGTATTTCATTGCTTATCATAAAATAAAAATTAGTATTACAGATTTATAAACTATATCACACAACTGTAAAGTGGCACAGAATTGTTGAAGAGTTATGAACACAGGAACAAGGAGACAATATGCGCAACTAGGCTTGGTACTGATTATCCCTGCCAAGTTTCATTGAAATCCATCCAGGGGCTCAGGAGAACTAGTCCGTAAAATGTTTCTGTATAAGGGGCCATAACTCTGCCAAAAATCATTCAACCGGAACATGGCGAGGATATGCGCAACTAGGCATGGTACTGATCATTCCTGCAAAGTCTCATTGAAATCCATCCAGGGGTTCAGGAGAACTAGTCCGGACAAAGAGTGTGACATACAGACAGACAACAAAGCACAAAAACAACATATCTCTTCATCCACCTCGTGGGGGAGAAAATTAGTTCAAAAAGGATATTTCAGCCCGAGGAAAGCATATTCAGCCAGACAGCTCATTATCAAAATGGGGTCCTCTTATGGTTGGTTAAGAAATTTGCAACAGGGTGCAGCATTTAAAAGAAAAGTTTTGGAAATTATTGTACTCCTGAAATAAACGTTCTGACAAATTGACAGTCTTGTTTCCATGGAAACACCAACAATATTAGAAAGCAATAACGTACCTGAAGTCGGTACTGATATGTTGATGAAATCCATTGGTGAATACTGCTCGTCTTGGGTCTCCATGGTAACGTCATCCAAACTTGAGTTATCATATTTTGCCTCGACTCTTCGAGACAAACTTCGGAGAATTACCTATTAATATTGAAATATAATATATAATAATATATTTAATAGGACTACAAGCATAAGCATGTATTTATTTTTAATTTAAAAACAAACAATAGACTGACCTTCTTTTAGGACAAGAAAACAAATTATGTACTGAAATATTAAAATTAATTTCAGTGGAGCTCATTTTTGTTGTCTGCTACTTGGTAACATAACGAGATGAGACCCTCTGTTAGTGTTTTTTTCCATATGTCATATCACTTTTTTTTTTCTCCATATGCCATCTAGCCAAAATAGTATTTCCATATACGCCATAGGAGTCTTTTAATTTACCTATTTTTTTTCCATATAGACAAAAAAATTCTTTCATATAGACAAAACAATGTTTTTCCATATGCCATATGAGGCAAATATTTTTTTCCATATGCCATATGGGACCCCCTCTAGATGACCATGGATAGCATGTAAAGACCTAAGGTAGTAAAGCTTGGTTATTGGGATGAAGTTTTGATATGAATATGTATGTTTTCTTTATTATCGATGCATCTAACCTTGCAGGGTAAGTAATGCCTTAGAAACCAAGCTTAGCAAGAGCTTAGCACAAGCCTTAGCACAAGCTTAGCACAAGCTTAGCATGAGTGTTAAAATTTTCTAGCTCGAGTAAGCACACCACTGATACCTACATCTAGCTTTTTACTAAAACAGTTCAAACTAAGAACTCTAACGTTGACAAAAAATCCATAAACAATTGCATAATTATTTGGATTTTAATACAGGAACAAATTTAGATACGAGTTTGCTGGAACATTAGCTCAGTAAGACCTTCTCAAGGAATTCAAATCTGCTTTCTGAGAATGTTTGACAAATCAAATTTAAAGGGACAAATGGCAATCTTGAAGTGTTTATCAAGCGATTAGCCTCTCGATTTTATTTTATTAATCCAGTATCATTTTGACTTTAAACCGGCTTGCATATATTTAAATAGAATATTAAGTTTCCAACTTTTCTTCATTATTCTACCAAATAGGGGCGTCCGTGGCCGAGTGGTTAACGTCTCTGACTTGAAATCACTTGCCCCTCCCCGCTGTAGGTTCGATCCCTCAGGGGCCTAGGAATCTTTATGTGAGGAAGCTATCCAGCTGGCTTGCGGAACGTCGGTGGTTCTACCTAGGTGCCCGCCCGTGCACGAAAATTGCCCGGAGGGGCACCTGGGGTCTTCCTCCACCAATGGAAGCTGGAAAGTCGCCATATGACCTTAGCTGTTGGTGCGACTATAAAATCCAATTCAATCAACCAATTCAATTATTCTACCAAAGGTTTGAATATATTATTGGTGAAATATAATCAAGTTTGATTTGCTTTATACTATTCTTGTAATTAACATTAATAATTGAACAAAATGCAGTTTCTGTAGAAAAAACAGGACGCTGCAAGTTTTACAAAAATCAAGATTGCCATGTGTCCCTTTAAAGGGCCACACGGCAATCTTGAATCTTTAAAACGTGCAGTGTCCCACTAGTTATTCTACGTAACTGCATTTTTTAATTATTCATCTAGCATTAAAATTAAACCTCCATTAATAATATATTAATCCTGTATCATTTTGACTTTAAATCTACCTGAATGCAACTAACCCATAACAAGCTAAGCATGACTATAATAGCCTTTGCGTACATTGTAAACAGATCAGTCTGTGAGTAACTTGCAGGCTGATCAGGGTTTACAATGTCTGGCTGCTGATGAGTCATTTTCCAAAAAAATACCTTTGTCACATAAATGGAATGGTCTTAATTCAAAGAAAGGACAGCCAATTATATATATGTAGCGGATTAAGGATTAAGTAAAAGGTAATACAATTTCGAGTTCTCTGTCTTCTTCGTTATTCTACCATAGGTTAATTATACCAGCGCAATTAATACAATCAACATATGCAAAACAGTTTGATTTGAACTGTTCAAATAATTATAATGATTTGTAATTATTCAACTTATGTACATGATGTAGAAAAACAAATGGGGCACCTTCATTTTAAGGAAATCAAGACTACTGTACAAAGAAACTACACTTTACCTTTTCAAAAGTCATATCCTCATCATTACTACTCTCAGAACCTGATCTTGCAAAAGAAAACTTTCGTACCCAAACCATTACTAGGAACTGACACCGACTGTGTGTCCCCATCTTATATATACTTCCAAGGATAAAATAACATAAACAACTTCCTTTTATGTCATTGCAGACAATGCTGATGTTCATTAAATTTGAACAAACAACTGTGTGAGGTATATATATATATTTAGCACATTTATGTTATTGCTAAATGTATAAAAATCTTGCATCTGTATGATGTATATACATATATATATATACCAGCCACCCCCCACCAATTATATTAATTCTACTAATTCTGGTTTCTAGAGTCTGTCGAAGGCTTGTTAAGGGTTCTTAAAAGATCATGTTTTACTGCAGGAACCAGGCTGACCATCATCATGTTATCTTTGGTTTAGCACTTTCAAGTAATGAGCTATGCAATAATGTGAATTATTGTACAACAGTCTGAAGATACTGTAGTTCTGCAGCAATTGCTTTCGATAGCACCAACACAGAACACAATACATTAAGACAAGAAATCCGTGGATTCACATGGGGGCTGGACATAAAAATAAAAAGGTCAATGATGTTTAAATGAAAGTTTGTAAACATTTTAGTAACTAAAAACAACGGAGTTTGCCGTTTGCTGAGATGACATTTAAGTGCATTTGTTTAAAAACAAAATGCCATTCTATTAAAACAAGAGGCCCAAGAGGGCCTGTGGATGCTCTACTGGCTAAAACGGCTCTTATATATCAAGGGTTGTCGACATAAAATTCCCATCAGTAGTTTTTTAAAACATTTCAAAAACAACAGGGATGGATGGCCTTAGATCGCTCACCTGGTAATCATGGGCAATAAGTCTACTGTGTCTAGTCTGGCATGGGTATTTTTTAATTTGTCCCACTTTCTTCTATGAATGTAATTTCATAAAAATGGGTGGTGGGGTGAGTGGGGGATATATTAACATTCTAACAAATATGGTAAAGATCAGATAACAAGAGGCCCAAGAGGGCCTGTGGACGCTCTACTGGCTAACATGGCTCTTATAACATCAATGAAGCTAGTGAGTGACTGCCATTTACGTTTTTTTGGAAGTTTCGGGCAAAAAACAGCTTTTGAACTAAATCAGGGCCATAACAAAAGAATCTGTTAAAGTTCGGTAAAGATCAGATCAAAATGAAGGCCCTACCGTATTAACGAGGCAAAATATAGCATTTTTAACTAAATCAAGAGCCATAACTCCTCTGTTACTGGTCCGAATGGACCAACATAGAGCTAAAAAAAAAAATTAAAAGAAAAAAAAATTAAAAAATAAAAAAAATAAAAATTAAAAAATTTATAAAAAAAAAATAATAAAAAAAAATAATTTATAAAAAAAAAATAATAAAAAAAAATAATATTAATTTAAAAAAATAATTAAAAAAATAAAAGTTTGGTAACGATCGGATGAAAAATAAAGGCCCTCTCGTCTTAACGGGGCAAAATATAGCGTTTTGAACTAAATCAAGGGCCATAACTAAGCTGTTACTGGTCCGATATGTTTGGTTTTCGAACTTGTCCAAGCTTTCATTGATATTAACAATCTAATAAAGTTTGGTAAAGATTGGATGAACAATGAAGCCCCTATCGTCTTAATGAGGCAAACTATAGCATTTTTAACTAAATCAAGGGCCATAACTCCGCTGTTCCTGGTCCGATATGACTAGTTTTCGAACTTGCTCGAGCTTTCATTGATATTTTTCAATCTGATAAAGTTTGGTAAAGATCAGATGAACAATGAAGCCCCTATCGTCTTAACGAGGCAAAATATAGTATTTTTAACTAAATCAAGGGCCACAACTCCACTGTTACTGGTCCGATATGGTTGGTTTTCGAACTTGTTCGAGCTTTCAATGACATTAACAATCTGATAAAGTTTGATAAAGATTGGATGAACAATGAAGCCCCTATCGTCTTAACGAGGCAAAATATAGCATTTTTAACTAAATCAAGGGCCATAACTCCGCTCTTACTATTCCGATATGGCTGGTTTTCGAACTTGTCCGAGCTTTCAGTGATATTAACAATCTGATAAAGTTCGGTAAAGATTGGATGAAAAATGAAGCCCCTAGCGTCTTAACGAGACAAAATATAGCATTTTTAACTAAATAAAGGGCCATAACTCCGCTGTTACTAGTCCGATATGGCTGGTTTTCAAACTTGTTTGAGCTTTTATTGATATTAACAATGTGGTAAAGTTTGGTAAAGATATGATGAAAAACGAAGGCCCTATCATCTTAACGAGGCAAAATATAGCAATATAGCATTTTCAACTAAATCAAGGACCATAACTCTGGTGTTACTGGTCCGATCTGGCTTGTTTTCGAACTTGTCTGAGCTTTCATTGATATTAACAATGTGGTAAAGTTTGGTAAAGATAGGTTGAAAAATGAAGGCCCTATCGTCTTAACGAGGCAAAATATAGCAATATAGCATTTTTAACTAAATCAAGGGCCATAACTCCGCTGTTACTTGGCCGATCTGGCTGGTTTTCGAACTCATCCGAGCTTTCATTGATATTAACAACCTGTTAAAGTTTGGTAAAGATTGGATGAAAAATGAAGGCCCTATCGTCTTAACGAGACAAAAGTTAACAACGGACGACGGACGGACGGACGACGGACAACTCGGCATCCCATAAGCTCTGCTGGCCTTTGGCCAGTAGAGCTAAAAAATGAATTAACTACAGATTTAACAAAGGAAAATACAATATAGCATTTTGAACTTGTAAAAAGATTTCATTGATATACCGCGCTTTGCACAACTAGACATCATACTGAGGCTTCCTGCCAAATTTTGTAGAAATCCAACAAGCCGTTTAGGAGGAATAGCGCCGACAAGAAATTTAAAGTAAAAATGTCAAAGTGCAATAACTCCGTCATAAATCAGCGAACTAGAACAAAGGCGTGATATGCACAACTAGACATCTTACCGATGCTTCCTGCCAAGTTTCGTTGAAATCCAATAAGGCGTTTCGGAGGAGTAGCGCCGACAAGAAATTTAAAAGTAAAAATGTCAAGGGGCCGTTACTCCATCAAAAATAAATGAACCGGAAAAAAAACGCAATAGGCACAACTTGAAATCATAGCTATGCTTCCTGCTAACACGGCGTTAACATAAAAAAAAAATTAAGAAGTAATTAAAACAAGAGGTCAATGACCTTGAAGCTCTACTGATTGATTTTGATTTCAGGAAGTAGTCGCTACAGACTTGTTTTTTGAAAATCTATTTTTAACCGTGGCGGCCATCTTGAATTTCCGGCCGACCTGAAATTTTGCTAGGATCAATTAGACATTAAGAGCAACATTCCTGTGAAGTTTCATGAAAATCCGTCAAGTAGTTTCAGAGAAGTAGTCGCTACAAGTTTTCATTATATAACTCTATGTAAACAAAGATGGCCGCTGGCAGCCATGTTTAACGTCAAATCAAAACGATTTTCGACAAGGACCAACATCATGTCATACTGATCATTTTAGAAAAAGTCCCATATCAATATCTCTTATTGTTTTGAAGAAGTATTCGATACAAACTTATTTATTTTAAATCTATTTTTAGCTGTGGTGGCCATCTTGAATTTCCGGCCGACCTGAAATTTTTCTAGGATCAACTAGTTATCAAGAGCAACATTCCTGTGAAGTTTCATGAACATCCGTCAAGTAGTTTCAGAGGAGTAGTCGCTACAAGTTTTTACTATATAACTCTATGTAACCAAAGATGGCCACTGGCAGCCATGTTTAACGTCGAATCAAAATAATTTTCCACAAGGATCTACATCATGTCATGCTGATCATTTTAGAAAAAGTCCCATATCAATATCACTTATAGTTTTCAAGAAGTAGTCGCTACAAACTTATTTTTTAAAAATCTATTTTTAGCTGTGACGGCCATCTTGAATTTCCGGCCGACCTGAAATTTTTCTAGGATCAATTAGACATCAAGAGCAACATTCCTGTAACGTTTCATGACAATCCGCAAAGTAGTTTCAGAGGAGTAGTCGCTACAAGTTTTTACTATAAAACTCTATGTAAACAAAGATGGCCGCTGGCAGCCATGTTTAACGTTGAATCAAAACGATTTTTGACTAGGATCAACATCATGTCATGCTGATCATTTTAGATAAAGTCTCATATCAATATCACTTATAGTTTTCAAGAAGTAGTCGCTACAAACTTGAATTTAAAAAATCTATTTTTAGCTTTGGCGGCCATCTTGGATTTCACATCAACATGAATTTTTGCTAGGATCAACTAGACTTCATGGGCAACATTTCTGTAAAGTTTTATGAATATCCATCCAGTAGTTTCAGAGGAGTAGTCGCTACAAATAAAAGTTAACGGACAGACGGACAGACGGACAGACAGACGGACGGACGGACGGACAACGGACGCCGCACCACGGCATAAGCTCTGCTGATCTCTGATCAGTAGAGCTAAAAAAGTAATGAAGTAAAACAACATTTAAAAAATAAAAATAAAAAAAAATAAATAAAAAAATAAATTGTTTAAACAAATTTAAAAAAAAAAAAAATCAAATAACTAAATGAAATAAAAAAAAATAATTAAAAAAATTCAACAAATTAACAAAAAAAAAAAAAAAAAAAAAATTAATGAAATAAAAAAAAAAAAAAAAAAAAAAAAAAAAAATAATAATAAAAAAATTCAAAAAAATTATATATATATATATTAAAAAACGTAAACAAAAAAAATATATTAATAATAAAAAAAAAAGGCAAAACATCGTAAAGTTTGATAAAGATCAGATGAAAAATGAAAGCCCTATTGTATTAACGAGGCAAAATATAGCATTTTTAACTAAATCAAGGGCCATAACTCCGCTGTTACTGGACCGATCTGGCTGGTTTTCGAACTGTGTGAGCTTTCATTGATATTAACAATCTGCTAAAGTTTGGTAAAGATCGGATGAAAAATAGTTTGGTAAAGATCGGATGAAAATTGAAGGCTCTTGGCCAGTAAGCTAAAAATCATCAGCTCCAAAAAGTAGGTCAAGGTCATAGATGAAATCCATGCATCCAAAAGGATGCATTACCAAAGACACAACTACGCAAAACAGATTATGTTTTCTTCCAATGATTAAGATATAAATTAGGTTTAAAACATCTAGAGCATAATTTTTGTAGTTCATGAGAAAGTGATGTAAATGTAACAATTAAAGTTATCTCCCCTTTGCTTGGATGGTGAAGGTCACATCCACATTTGCTTTGTCACGTTGCAATGTACCACTCAAGATACAACTATAAGCAAAGTTTGAAAGGTCTTAGTGCATACAGTTTGTGAAAAAGTGACCTAAATGCCAAAGTTGAAGGTAAAAATTATAAGGTTATCTGCCCTTTGCTTGAAGGGTCAAGGTCACTTCCACATTTGCTTTGTCACGTTGCGATGTACCACTCAAGATACAACTATAAGCAAAGATTTAAAAAGGTCTAGTGCATACAGTTTGTGAAAAAGTGACCTAAACGCAAAAGTTGAACCTAAAAATTATTAAGTTATCTGCCCTTTGCTTGGAGGGTCAAGGTCACATCCACATTTGCTTTGTCACGTTGCGATGTATCACCCAAGATACAACTATAACCAAAGTTTCAAAGGTCTAGTACATACAGTTTGTGAAAAAGTGACCTAAACGCAAAAGTTGAATCTAAAAATTATTAAGTTATCTGCCCTTTGCTTTGAGGGTCAAAGTCACTTCCACATTTTCTTTGTCACGTTGCGCTGTACCACCCAAGATACAACTATAAGCAAAGTTTGAAAGGTCTAGTGCATACAGTTTGTGAGAAAATTACCTAAACGCAAAACTTGAATGTCGACGCCGCCGCCGCCACCGGAAAAGCAACACCTATGTCTCTTTTTTTCTTCGAAAAGGCGAGACAAAAACTGTTCAAAATCATTGAACAGTTTTTGAGGTACGCTCTTGTTTCCATGAAAATGCCAAGAATATTAATTTCTAAAGCACTTTGTAGCTTAAAGCTACACAATCCCGATAAAATAATACAATTTCAAGTTTGTTTAAGCATAGGAACGCCTATAGATGAAGTTCTTTGCTGGATGTGTTGTCTACATTGTTTAGGCTGGTATATTGTCATAGCGTTTATCGAGGCATTTGCATAATAGGCGTGATAAACGCATCAGTAACTTTGAAATTGTACCACCCAGCGATTACGGGTATATAAGCCTAAACGTTTATATAGCAATTTGCTCAGATATCCGATAACTACAGACTGTTCAACTCGATGAGGATATTCAATGACGTGCAATGTAACTGCATACATGTTTGTAATGTTGAACGGAAGGGAACAAGTAAAATGCATAAGGCATAATGTAAATACATCACTATGTAGAGAATTACAAACACTTACCCGCATATTCCACATATGTTCCATATATTGTATATATTTATTTCCTATAATATCCTTGAATTAATCCAAAATCACACACATATTATACATGTATACATATGCAGCGTATCGGTAGCCAATAGTATGTAACGTGAAATACATGCTCAAGTGTTGACTCGCAACAGGGAGAAATTATTGTTTACATTGAGACACTTGAAGGATATTGTTCAAATTAAGTCAATATATGGAATTTTCTTTTGTTGGAAAAAAAAGACCAGCAATATTATTTCTCGCAAATCATAGTTTTCAGGATGTGGGGAAGAGGTATACACATAAAAGGTCGCCCATCCGTCTACTTTTCAATTCCGGAGCTTCTTGTGAAAATAATAAGTCACAATTCGTAAAAAAAAATATCGTTCTTGCGTGCGAGCTTTTGTGGGTGCATGCGTAAGCCATGCTTGTTTGCGTGCTAGTATGCACATGTTTGTTAATATTTAAATCTGATGAATTTGAAAGCCATTTGAATACTACTTCTTCATAAAAAAGAAAATTCATAAAAAAAATGTTTTAAAAAGTGCTAAGGCCTGGGATATAGAACCCCGTCCGCAACGGCGAAAGAATACTAAGACAGCGCGCTAACCTATTGCGCTAGGGAGGCCGATTAACAATGTTGTATTAATTAAGTTATTTTACATAAATATGCTCAATCACGAAGTCACGGTGGATAGGCGTAACAAAACTGCGTTACCTTGATCCTGGTTGCACTTTTAACGGACCCTGGTTGGTAAAAACAGAAGGGAAAATGGACACTGATGTCAAAAAGTTCGAACATAAAGATACAGTATCGTATGTATAAGAAAAAAACTTTATGCGACGGAACTTTTGAATATCATATCCTTCGAAATACATTTTCCTTATGTACAACAAATGCAGAATAATTCCTAACAAGCTGAAACAAATTTATTCTTAATTTATACAAAGTTGATGACCTTAAAAAGCCAAAATTCCATTTGTTCTCTCTGACTGTTTTAATGTGATCCCAAATTGGTTTGCAACTCTTGTTGTTCAATAATGATAACTGTTTAAAATCTAAAAATCTGCAAATATTTACATCATCTCTAAATTTCAGAGCACAGGACCCTGGTTGCTTTGTAAAAAATGCTTGAGATTCTGGCAACGGACACAATCTGTACCCTAAAATAAACTATGGGCCCGCAATAGACATTAACCAAACTTACTTTCCCCGCAGCGCGCTGCATGACGTTTTTTGTCGCGGTTTTACACGACAATGACCTCAAACACTTTTTATATTTGTAACCGGAGGCCCCGGGTTCAATCCTCCGTGGTGCCACTGAGTTTCGTCGGTGTGTTCTTGGGCAAGACATTTTCCCTTAGCCTCGTTCGTCGGACAGGGACGTAAACCGGGCGGTCTCGTGTATCGGGCTATCCTCCAAGCACGTTAAAGAACCATAGGAATCTATTCGATAATAAGAGTAGGGCACAGTTCCCGGATTCCTATGTATCCTTCCTCTCTCTCTGGGGTGGCTCTAAATAACCTATACTGTGTTGACGAGCCGTTAAACAACATTCAATATTTAAATAAAAAGGTTTATTCAAAAGGCATTATCTTAGAGCTGGCAGCTATGTACACATTGTCTGCAAAAAATCAGAAAAAAAACAAGAAAAAAACACAATACATAAAAACACACAAAAACAACAACAAACAAACGAAAAAGTAGGGGCGAGAGGATATAAAGATTCAGACTATATCATCAACATGTCAGCGTCAAATAAGATATAAAATAGTGGGAATAAACGAATCACAGTGTATCTGGGAATAAAACAAGTTCATGAAATTTGCCCCGGGACCACACTAGCAACGCTCTAGCTAAGCCCGTAACAGGTAACAATTGTTTGATCATAAACAAAATATATCAATGAACAAGAGCTGTTGGAGAACAGCGCAGCTCGACTATTCGATTTTTCAGAGAATAATAAATTTATAGCTAGTATATACCATCAGAAAACAAGGCTAAAACAATGTGGGGTGGGGTTGGGAGCACAACATAACTATGTGTAAGAATTGACCAAAACTACGAAGAAATAAAAAATAAAAAAATAAATAAAAATTCGAGTTTTGAGTGGGGTGCGGGGTGGGTATGGGAGCGAGGTGGGGGTGGATGGCGGGGGGAGTGGGGGTGGTGAATGAAGAAACATATATGTGTAAGAATTGACTAAAACAACAAAGAAATATGTAAAAAAATAAAATAAAAAAATAATTGAAGTGTGGGGTGCAGGTGGTGGTGGGTGAGCAACACAGAAATATGTAATAAAAAATAAAAAAAAGTTTCAAGTGGGGGTGGGTTGGGGGAGCAGCGGGAGAGGCGGGAGTGGGTTGGGGGCGGTTGGAGGGTGCAACATATATGTGTACAAATTGACTAAAACAACAAAGAAATATGTAAAAAAAAAAAGTTTCAAGTCGGGGTGGTTGGGGGGGGGGGGGGGGTGGGGGGGGGGTGAGCGGGAGTGAGAGTGGGTTTGGGGAGGGGGATGGGGAGAGGGGGCAACATATATGTGTAAGAATTTACTAAAACAACAAAGAAATATGTAAAAAAATAAATTTAAAAAAAAAGTTTCAAGTGGGGGGGGAAGGGGGGGGAGAGGCGGCGGGCTGGGGGGTGGGGGCGGGGAAGGCTGCAACATATATGTGTAAGAATTGACTAAAGCAACACAGAAATATGTAAAAAAAAAAAAAAAAAATTCAAGTGGGGGTGGGGTGGGGGGGTGGAGCGGGGCGGGGGGGGGGGGGGGAGGGAGCCCATGCCCCAATATGGGTGAAGTAATAAGATGCATAATGCTATGACAAATCCCAAACCAAAATTATAGATATATAAATGCTTACATGCAAACCTAGATCTGCCTTTATTGCACATTTTATGGGCCATCACAATTTGGGTTCCATGGGAGCCCAGAATTTGCAGAAGACAAAATTACTTATCCAACCCTTTACAATATATTATAAGGAAACCAATTCCAAAATTTAGTTCAGCTAGGACAAGAAATGTAAGAGATATAGACCTGTAAACACAGCTTACACGCAAAATTTGATGTGAAACAGAATTTGGGTTCCATGGGAGCCCAGGGGTTATGGGAACCAAAATTGCTTATGCAGCCCTTAAGATAATGCTATAAGGAAGCCCATGGCCAAATTTGGTTGTGCTAGGGTAAGAATTGTAAGAGACATAGACCTGTTAACACAGCTTACACGCAAAATTTGATGTGAAATAGACATATTTTAAGGGCTATCATAATTTGGGTTCCATGGGAGCCCATGGGTTACAGGAACCAAAATTGTTTAAGCAGCCCTCAAGATAATGCTATAAGGAAGCCCATGGCCAAATTTGGCTGTGCTAGGATAAGAAATGTAAGAGATATAGACTTGTAAACACAGCTTACACGCAAACCTTGATGTGGGACGCCGACGCCGACCCCGTGGTGATTACATAAGCTCTCTTATTCTTCGAATAGTCGAGCTAATAAAAAATCAAATATTACAAGTAATACAAATGCAGCAATGTGAACAACTAATGACGTAGACTATATACATGATGAGTGTTGGCATAATGTAGACTGACATGTCGTATAGAGAGGCCACCGTTGTTGTACGCATCAAATAAGAAAACGTTTACATTGAAAAAGTTGTTTTAAGAATGTTGCCACTTTTGTTTGTTAAAGAACTAGCGGATTTCGAGGGGAGCACCTTCATCTGAGTCGTCCTATGATTTGAAAGGTTATCAGTGCACATAACATCAAGACATTATATTGAATTTTTATAGCCGGTCGCCCCCAAACAAGGAAGGATACATAAACATCCGGGAAGCTGCCCTATCTCACTTACGAATATATTTTCCTTTGAATTGTTCCAAGGATAGACTCCGAAACACAGAACCGGTGTATATTTTACTCAATAATACACAGAAGAAATTGACTTGCGGGTCAAATGCAACGTGCTATCAAGTAGACCACGCCAGCCCCGAAGTGTACGAGTTCCTCGCCGATGTTTGGAGGGTGAAAAATCGTTAAATGTGAAAATCTTTAAAATATCTCAGCACATTGTTTTTTTCCATAAGCTGACCACCGCACAAACCCCACCCAATTGTAAATGTCGCAGCTTTATCTTCCACCACTGATATCAGACCGAGATATTTCGAACAGGGGAACATATCTAGTCGTTTTTTTAAGATGTATGTTTTCAACTACCGACTAGGATCCTGTGTCAGAAGCAAACAGGATACGGTGCCATGAGCAACCAGGATCCGTTACTTTGCAATGCACAAACAACTTAACGCTTCTGGCAATCGGTAGATATTATTATGTATTAAATACATCCAATGGATGTTATGGCTGAACATACATAATTCCAGACATAGCATATGCCAATAGCAGTCACTATTTTTGAAATAAACACAATTTTCTAGACGTACTTTCATGCGTCGGTGTGTAAACAGTGCGCGTTCTTTCACATCTAAAACACTGTTTTTATAACCCGTTCTTCATGAATTCAGACACACAAATGCATCCAGTGATCCGTGGGTGTGATCATTTCTTATTGTAAAGTAATATTAAATATCTTTTAACAGTTTACGTGTTTTTACCCGCCAGGGTCCTTTACATGAGTAACCAGGATCAAGGTAACGCTGTTTTGAGCAGCCAGGGTCCGTTAAGTCTGTCCACCGTGAATATTCAACATATTGCTTTTCCAGGTCCGTAGCTACACTGGGGCACTAAGAGGTATTTGCCTTGGTTGAATTTTGGGAATGTACATACTTTACATAAAAACAACTATATACTAGTATACAAGGACCCTGGGGGAAATGCAACACATTGAAGGAAATTAAAACAAAATCTAGGGTGGAGAGGGAGGTTAATGCCATCGGACATCAACATAAGGGATTTTCTCACTCTTTTCCCTCCCTCCCTCCCTCCCTCTCGCTTTCTTCCTTATTCTGTATCTCTCTTTCTCTCTTTCTCTCTCTCTCTCTCTCTCTCTCTGTCCTTATCCCTCTTTTTGACTCTCTATGTCGCTCTCTGTCTCTGTGTCTATCCATTTTATTTTCAATTTCAAAATTTCAATTCATGCATAAATTAAGAGGAATTTATTAAAACTATGTTAATTTATAATCTACTAATATGTGTAAACCATGCATGCATAACTTCACATCACAAATACTATATCTCCATCTTTACCATTAGTTACGAGCCTCTACCAATATTCCAATTTTGATAAACAATGTCTCCCTTGTGTTTTGTGTCAATATACAGTACACATGTACACACACATAAAAATGGAGGATTATTTGTATATAATAGTTTCTGTGATGCAACAGGATAATTGGAAAGGGTCTTTGTTAAAAGGCCGCTACGTTTACTTATAGGTATTGTTTTGGATTATATATAAATATGGACTTATAAGGTTGAGTAAGTACATTTTTAGCTTCCTTTTCAATTTCTAACGACTTGCATTTCCTACTAGGTCTTTCTACTGAAGATTGGTCTCATCAGTTCGGTGGTAAAATGCCGTCTGCTAAAATCCACTTTTATACACGTTATAAGACTAGTTGTCGATTCACAAAGTACCTGAAGCGTCTCATACAGTACCGCCTTATCTCATTAATATTCAGTGAATTTAGGTAGTGCGCATGTTGTATATATGAACCCACACGTATACAGTAATCACTTAGAACAACATGCGTAATGACCGTTACATTTGTTCAGTTCTAGTGTGCCTTTTATCGGGATTGTGTAGCTTTAAGGCATCACAAGACATTTGTGTAGCATGTTTCATACGAAAGACCTGAGATGTTTTTAAAGAACACATTTTTAAATATGTGCCTGGAAATGTCAATTTATTTTTAGGAAAGTCAAAGACAAAGACCATTACTCACTAGCTTGGTATGTGTAGCACATCCAGGAAGATGCCTTGAGCAGTATTAGAGCTATGGTCTGGAAGCTAAATGTGTGATGGAATGATGGACATCATTAATTTTGTATACCCCAGAAAGCTTTATTTTCCAGGGGATAACAAGAGCGCGTTACACGTCAAACTCTGTCTGGAGTTACAGTAAGGAAAGTGTGTGTTTTTTCAGTACTGAGACATTGTCAGGTCAAAGTGACCTTGGTGTTTGACCTACTGACTCCAAAAGCAACTACAACTATCACTGAAGGTGATGAATACTCTCGTTTTTTGCTCTAGCCGATGATGGGAAAAATCAAGAATAATAAATGTCTAAAATATCTGTTAATTTCTTAATGTGAAAGAAACTCTAATTAAAAAAAATGGTCCATAATTCTGGAATCGAAAAACCATTAATGCAGAGACACATCATATCATCAGTGTGAACTGTATGTTAGGTGTTATAACAATCCATCAAAATTGTTAAAGTGAAAGCCACATGAAGTTCATTATGGAGTGAAAACATCTAAGTCAAATAAAGGGCGGCGATAGTTTTCAAGAAGTAGTCGCTACAAATTGTTTTTTAAAAATCTATTTTTAGCCATGGTGGCCATCTTCAATTTCTGGCCAAACTGAAATTTTGCTAGGATCAATTAGACATCAAGAGCAACATTTCATTGAAATCCGTCTAGTAGTTTCAGAGGAGTAGTCGCTACAAGTTTTTATTATATAACTCTATGTAAACAACATGAGGTCAATGACCTTGAAGCTCTACTAATAGATTTTGATAGCCAGATCAGCCATGGGAGCCTGTGAAGTTTATGGAAATAAGACCAACACTTTCACAGAAGTTGTCACCACAAGTTTTTCCTATATCACTCTATGAAAAAAAAGATGATAGCTGGCGGCCATGTTTGACATGACCATGTTTGACATAGAATCAAAATGAATTTTGTTTTAGGACCAAGGCCTAAAATAAAATATTAAATGTTTCCCCTCCCACGAAAAAATGACTGTGACCCCAAAAAAAATATTGCCAAAACCGTAGTAATATTTTTTTTATTTGGTATGACACAATTTGGGACGAAACACGCTTTTAGGGACGAATCAATTTCTCCCGGATTTGGCTATGATCTACCGATCACACGGAAGCTGCTTAATCAATAATTTGTAATACACAGAGTGTGTCTGGCATGTGTCAAACATTCACAGTCAAAGCCTGTCAAATCGATCAAGGCGGGGTTATGATCATGCAACCAACCAATGAAATTGCGTCTCGCAGCACGCAACGAGATTGAAAGATGGCCAAGTAAACAATCGCACACAAAAAATCACGGGTCATCAATTGTTATCACACCGACTTGAAAACACTGGACATTGGAAAGTAGGGACATCATTTATTGTTGATTATAGGTGCAATGCCGACAATTAAAGCGAAATACACCAATCATCAGATAGTTAATTGCATTGACTTGTTTTATTCTAAATCGAAAAGTGAGTTTGCTGAAATCGGCACTTGTTTTAATCGGTGCTTTCGGTAACGGTCGATCGTTTGCAGTTTTTAAGTGATTAGCGAATGTATGTTAGGTGATATATAGATGCATTTTAAGCATGACCTATCGGCAAAATTAAAAGAAAGCCTGTAATTGTTCATAATTGATGATATTTCGATCGAATAGATGCTATATACTTGGGACTTCTCTAGGGCTTTTGATACTGTTCCTCATGAGAGGCTTATGAAGAAAATTTACAGCCATGGCATAGCTGCTCGTGTGTGGAATTGGATCAAGGAATGGCTTAGTGGTAGACAACAGTACTTTTCTTACTTTTTATTAATGACATTGATTCAGTTGTTTCAAGTGGCATACAGAAATTTGCTGTTGATACGAGTGGGGTTCAATATATTCTGCCACTGGTATTCGGAACTAACAGATACTGGAAATAAAAAAAACTTCTTATTACAATCCTTCAAAGTATTCCCCCTGAACAGATACACACTTTCGGAGTCGTGCTATCCATGATGTAAACGCAGCAAAGTAGTCTCCCCTTGGTATACTGTTGAGACACTGAAATATCCCGGCACCAAGGGCACTTCTGGAAGCATACCGTCTACCAGAGAGGTTTTTCTTCAGCAAAGGGAATAGGAAAATGTCACAGGGACTTAAAGGTCGGGAGAATAAGGTGGGTGTTCAAGCTGTACCACTTTTTCTTGCTCCAAGAAAGACTGCACAATTTAAGCTTTGTGAGCTGAGGCATTGTCATGAATCAGCTGGATGCCATTCAAAACTTTACTTGGGCGTTTTTTCTTGTAATTATTTTTGACAGCTTTGAGAACTTTGTCCTTGTAAAATTTGGCCGTGATGGTTTTTCCCTGTTTGCATGGAATTTGTACCACAGGGCCACTGGAATTAAAGAAAATTGCATACAAAACCTTTTTTAGCGCTTTTTGTTCGTTTTGCAATAACCGGTCTTGCCTGATTTTTACCCAACCATTGTTTATTGTTTATCCGCCGCTGGGGCTCAAAATAGTACACCCACGTTTCATCTCCAGTGAGCAACTCAGAATTTTTTCTAGGATGACAATTTTCATATTTTTTAAGAATTATTTTAGCACATTTTAAGCGTTTGGCCTTTTGTTCAGTTGACAGCAAATAGCACAAAGCTTCTTTAATTTCAGTTGGTTAAAAAGTGATGAGTTGTGCCTTCTGAGATGCCAAGACTATTAGCTATCTTAGAAACTGTACACCGCCCATCTTCGTCTACCATTGCCTTCACAGCATCAATGTTCTCCTTTGTTGCTGCAAGAACAGGCCTGCCAGGACGGTTACGGTCTTTAATGCCAAGTTTACCCCCCTTTAAATGTCTTAGCCCAACGAAAAACGGTTCTCAATGTCACGGCAGAAGTGCCATGTACACGAGATCAACATGGGGTGTTTGCCAAAGTAACTGTAACTGGCCATGATCAGACTAGTGAACTATATAATATGAAAATAGTCCTACAGGACGAGTATACAGTAAAATATATTTCATCCCCTGATGATCCTGTAAGGTTTTCTTTGGCGACTACTCCTCTGAAACTACTAGACGGATTTTCATGAAACTTCACAGGAATGTTGCTCTTGTTGTCTAGTTGATCCTAGCAAATATTCAGGTCGGCCTGAAATTCAAGATGGCTGCCACAGCTAAAAACAGATTTAAAACAAGAGGTCAATGACCTTGAAGCTCTACTGATTGATTTTGATTTCAGGAAGTAGTCACTACAAACTTGTTTTATTGAAAGTATAATTTTAGCAGTGGCGGCCATCTTGAATTTTCAGCCGACCTGAAATTTTACTAGGATCAATTAGACATCAAGAGCAACATTCCTGTGAAGTTTCATGAAAATCCGTCACGTAGTTTCAGAGGAGTAGTCGCTACAAGTTTTCATTATATAACTCTATGTAAACAAAGATGGCCGCTGACAGCCATGTTTAACATCGAATCAAAATGATTTTTGACAAGGACCAACATCATGTGATGCTGATCATTTTAGAAAAAGTCCCATATCAATATCACTTATAGTTTTCAAGAAGAAGTCGCTACAAACTTGTATTTTGAAAATCTATTTTTAGAAATGACGGCCATCTTGAATTTCCGGCCGACCTGAAATTTTGCTAGGATCAATAAGACATCAAGAGCAACATTCGTATGAAGTTTCATGAAAATCCGTCGAGTAGTTTCAGAGGAGTAATCGCTACAAGTTTTCATTATATAACACTATGTAAACAAAGATGGCCACTGGCAGCCATGTTTAACGTCGAATCAAAATAATGTTCGATTCGGATAACCATCATGTCATGCTGATCAATTTAGAAAAAGTCCCATATCAATATCACTTATAGTTTTCAAGAAGTAGTCGCTACAAACTTATTTTTTAAAAATCTATTTTTAGCTGTGGCGGCCATCTTGAATTACTGGCCGATCTGAAATTTGCTAGGATCAATTAGACATCAAGAGCAACATTCCTGTAAAGTTTCATGAAATCCGCCAAGTTGTTTCAGAGGAGTAGTCGCTACAAGTTTTTACTATATAACTCTATGTAAACAAAGATGGCCGCTGGCAGCCATGTTTAACGTCAAATCAAAACAATTTTTGACAAGGACCAACATCATGTCATGCTGATCATTTCAGAAAAAGTCCCATATCAATATCACTTATAGTTTTCAAGAAGTAGTCGCTACAAACTTGTTTTTTAAAAACCTATTTTTAGATTTTGCGGCCATCTTGGATTTCACATCAACATGAATTTTTGCTAGGATCAACTAGACTTCATGGGCAACATTTCTGTAAAGTTTCATGAAAATCCATTCTGTAGTTTCAGAGGAGTAGTCGCTACAAAAAAAAGTTTACGGACAGACAGACAGACGGACAGACGGACGACGGACGCCACACCACGGCATAAGCTCTTCTGCTGATCTCTGATCAGTCGAGCTAAAAATGCGTATTTGTGGCAACTACTTCTCAAAAACCATAAGTGGTATTGATTTGAAACCTTTACCAAAATGACTGGCACTACATGTAGTTGGTCCTAACCAAAGTTCATTTTGATTGGATGTCAAACATGGCCGCCAGTGGCCATCTTTCTTTACATAGAGTTATATAGGAAAGTCTTGTGGCGACTACTCCTCTGAGACTACTTGATGGAATTTCATGAAACTTGACAGGAATGTTGCTCTTGATGTCTAGTTGATCCTAGCAAAAAATCTGGTTGGTAGGCAATTCAAGATGGCTGCCAATGCTAAAAATAGATTTAAAAAATGCGACTTTTTGGTGGCTACTTCTCAAAAACCATAAGTGATATTGAATTGGAACCTTTACCAAAATGACTGGCACGACATCTGCAGGCTAATCACGGGATCAGGGATTACACTGTCTGGGTGCTCATCAGTCATTTGACCGAAATCACCCCTTTTGAAAGGGTCATAAAATGTTGAGGGTCGGCCCCTAAAAACACAGTCGGTCAGGAAAGCAGAACCACATCTATTATTTGGCCTAATTTTCCAAAGTTGGTCCATCTATCTTTATTATAAGATTTCCCTCGTGAAAGTGTTATTTGTATTACATCAAATACCATAACATTCACGCTCCGTGAAATTAGAACAACGGGAGCCGCATTTTAGAAAGTCAGAAAACGGAAATGCATCCATTTCCCAACATCCGGTTGACTTAAATTACATTTTATCGCTGAATAAACAGAGCTGCAACTATTTTCTGCATTTAATCGCTTAATAAACTATGTAAGAGCTATTTTTTTATCATGTTGTTTTTTTCACTGAAATGTTACTCGTCCTCTTGGATGACTGATTCAAAGGTTTCACTCGTCCGGATTCGAAGAGATTTTTTAAAAGAGTTTCCTATATAACTCTATGTAAAACTGTGACCCCCAGGGTGGAGACAGATTTGACATTAGGATCACCATTTGAACAAACTTGGTAGAGGACCATTTGCTGATATTGCCTCATAATTTCAGAGAAGAAGGTTTTAAAGGTTTACCCCAGGTTATGTGCAAAACCTCTATACACAAACTTTGGACCCCTGGAAGCAGCCATCTTTGATCCTGGGGACTTCTTTTGAACAAACTTGATAGTCCATGGGTTGGCGATCATTAATAAAGAGAAACTGTTGAAATCTGTTCAGGGGTTCTTGAGAAGAAGATTCTTAAAGGTTTTGACCTTTTATGGTAATGGCGGCCATCTTGAATGCGGACCTAATATTAACAAAATTGAAAGGCATTAATCTAAGGATCATCCATGTGAAGTTTGGTAAAAATTGACGAAGCGTTTTCTGAGAAAAGTCATTTAAAGCAAAGTTTAAGGAAGGACGACAGATGAAGGACGACGGATGAACGACGGACGAAGAGTGATCCCAATAGATTGATCACCTTGAACTTTCAGCTCAGGTGATCTAAAAATTGAATCCTGGATCTGAGCTCATGTGGTTGTTTTTTTGCCAATCTATTTTAGTTTGAAGGATACAAATTATAAAGGTGATAATGATGTCTGGATGATACTACTTTGGAGGTCCTCAATTTGATGTCAAGATGAATATCTACATTTATAGCTCAATCCTTCCCTGAGAGAAAATGCATACATCGAAACTACTTGGGAGGTTTTCAATCCTACATCAAAATGAAAACTTGTTCCTGGGAGATTTGCAAGGAAACTTTTAAATAATGGGAGTGGAATCTCTGTATGGGGTATTATTTAGCTCTTGATGCAAATATATTATTGTACAACTCTCTGGAGGTGGAAAATTTATGTTGTTGTTGAGTCTCATGAAACAATTTACAAGAAATAATAAGCATATTAAAACTGTGAACGAATTTAAAGTACATAGTGTATTGCAAAATTACTGACTGAATTAAGCTCTTTTTCCTGTATGATATTTATGGTATCTTACCTCTGCCTTCATGCTTATGTATCTCGGTATGTAGCAGACACTGGGCCCACCCTACTTGTAATGTTTATGGTATCTTACCTCTGCCTTCATGCTTATGGATCTTGGTATGTAGCAGACACTGGGCCCACCCTACTTGTAATGTTTATGGTATCTTACCTCTGCCTTCATGCTTATGGATCTTGGTATGTAGCAGACACTGGGCCCACCCTACTTGTAATGTTTATGGTGTCTTACCTCTGCCTTCATGCTTATGGATCTTGGTATGTAGCAGACACTGGGCCCACCCTACTTGTAATGTTTATGGTATCTTACCTCTGCCTTCATGCTTATGGATCTTGGTATGTAGCAGACACTGGGCCCCTCCTACTTGTAATGTTTATGGTATCTTACCTCTGCCTTCATGCTTATGGATCTCGGTATGTAGCAGACACTGGGCCCCTCCTACTTGTAATGTTTATGGTATCTTACCTCTGCCTTCATGCTTATGGATCTTGGTATGTAGCAGACACTGGGCCCACCCTACTTGTAATGTTTGTGGTGTCTTACCTCTGCCTTCATGCTTATGGATCTCGGTATGTAGCAGACACTGGGCCCCTCCTACTTGTAATGTTTATGGTATCTTACCTCTGCCTTCATGCTTATGGATCTCGGTATGTAGCAGACACTGGGCCCACCCTACTTGTAATGTTTATGGTGTCTTACCTCTGCCTTCATGCTTATGTATCTCGGTATGTAGCAGACACTGGGCCCACCCTACTTGTAATGTTTATGGTGTCTTACCTCTGCCGTCATGCTTATGGATCTCGGTATGTAGCAGACACTGGGCCCACCCTACTTGTAATGTTTATGGTATCTTACCTCTGCCTTCATGCTTATGGATCTCGGTATGTAGCAGACACTGGGCCCACCCTACTTGTAATGTTTATGGTATCTTACCTCTGCCTTCATGCTTATGGATCTTGGTATGTAGCAGACACTGGGCCCACCCTACTTGCAATGTTTATGGTGTCTTACCTCTGCCTTCATGCTTATGGATCTCGGTATGTAGCAGACACTGGGCCCACCCTACTTGTAATGTTTATGGTATCTTACCTCTGCCTTCATGCTTATGGATCTCGGTATGTAGCAGACACTGGGCCCACCCTACTTGTAATGTTTATGGTGTCTTACCTCTGCCTTCATGCTTATGGATCTCGGTATGTAGCAGACACTGGGCCCACCCTACTTGTAATGTTTATGGTATCTTACCTCTGCCTTCATGCTTATGGATCTCGGTATGTAGCAGACACTGGGCCCACCCTACTTGTAATGTTTATGGTATCTTACCTCTGCCTTCATGCTTATGGATCTCGGTATGTAGCAGACACTGGGCCCACCCTACTTGTAATGTTTATGGTATCTTACCTCTGCCTTCATGCTTATGGATCTCGGTATGTAGCAGACACTGGGCCCACCCTACTTGTAATGTTTATGGTATCTTACCTCTGCCTTCATGCTTATGGATCTTGGTATGTAGCAGACACTGGGCCCACCCTACTTGCAATGTTTATGGTGTTTTTCATCATCCCCTCAATATGGCCTTCGCATCATTCTGAATTATAAAATTATACAAATTATAGAAAGCTCCTCCTCATCGTTCAAGCTACAACAACTGTGCTGCATACGCAATGTGACGCATGTATGCACTTTCAAACCATCAGACAACGAGTCTGTGACTGAGGACTAAGAATGCCCTCAAATGAGAAGTTAGCCACACAAATGAATAAGTCAAAAAAGATCCATAACTCACCCAAAAATAATGAAATCAAAAACATTTTCTTTATTATCATGCTCATATCATACAAAAACAATCCACTTAGAAGATAAATGAGGAGTAAGAAACGCAAGAGTTGTGAAGCAAACTGACGGATGGACAAACTACCAGTATAACCCACTACTGTAACACTTCGTTTTCATGGGGTATAATACTTTTAAATTAGAAACAAAATACTGTTTGATTCAATAACGTAATAACGGCGGGTACACAAATTAATGGATAATTCTGGACAAAAATAATTATTCCACACCTTGGTGTGCTCAGCATCTAGTTTTTACATGTAATTTATTCTTTGGTGTTTTTATAATAATTGTTGAGACAAAGGATGCAAAATAAAATGCTAAAAATAAAAATCTATTGATATTTTATTCCGTCAAGTACAGAATGATGATCTAAAAAATTACCATAGGAGGCGCTCTTATAAATGTAAAAAGAAGGGGGTGGGGCACTACAATTAGTGCGGGTGCTCTTATTAGGGGAAATACGGTATGTGGTTCAAAACATCCTTAACATGTATTCTAAAACACCCGCACTATATAGCCTAGTTTAAAATATCTCGTTATGTTCAACGATATATCACTGTAACGTTTGCAACGTTAGGAGAATACGCAAGGCAATGTGAAAGATCTCACTGTAGCGTTTGCAACGTTCGGAGAGTAAGCAAAGCAATGCGAAATATTTGAGATATGTGCCTTATTTTCACATTTTAGGGGTATTAGAATAGAAATAGAACATCGTTTTCGGTGAATTATCTTGTAATATATCACGGTGTGTCGTTCAAACCATGATATATTACACGATAATTCACCGTAAATGATGTTCTATTTCTTAATTATATAATTAATGTCTATTACTCATCAAGATACTAAAGTTCCAGTGCACAAATATTCTGGGATCTAATACTACCGAGGCTGATCTGGCTGTCTCGATCTGTATACTATACTACTCAAAATTTGCTAAGGATCACTTTTTTGCTGACTAAATTTCTTGCTGAAATAAATAGCCTTATTTCTATTTTACATGAAATTATTTAGGGCAGTGTATGGTCATGTGATCTCATGACTTGATTCAAATTGTGGAATTGTTGAAGTATCAATGAAATTAATATCGTTATTGTGAATTAATTTCTAATAAAATGATATGAAAGAAGAAAAGTGATCCTCAGCAAATTTTGAGTAATATAGAGAATCTCCGTCAGTGCCTGCCGTATAATAGTAAGTCTATTAGGCGAAGCTTAGAAAACGAAGAATGACAGTTTATTTTGTTTTGTTTGTATGGTGTTAAAAATTGAAAATTTTATTTAATTATATACAAGGGTCAAAATCCGATAAAAGGACAAAATAATGTCCATCACACTGCAGTTTTCAACTTGACAGTTTAGCTATAATTCCACTTGGATTAGATCATCATTTATCCTAATTTTTGGTTTATGGCCAAAATGGATAGTTTATCAACCCAATTAGTTCATTTTTGACCCTTAAATTACAGAGAGCACAAAATTTATGTGACAGGTCTTATGTTGACATTTTCCCCCCCATAAATCTGCTATCCCTTTCTCTATTTTGTGCAGGTAAAATCTACTTCCAAGTAGCTGAGCACATCCTTTTCATGGAAAGAAAATACAATATGGGGAGAGTTTCCCTTGTATCAGGATCTTACCTGTTTTAAAGTGACGGGCGTTACTGGTTTTCACCCACTTTTTTTTTTTCATTTCCATAAAGACTTTTCAATAATTTTCACACAAATATTGCAAAACTGCAGTAATTATTTATGAGTACATTATTACCAGGATAAAAATTCATCTTATTTGATGCAACTCTTTATCCAAAGAGAGTGGAAGTTATGTTTGACAATTACAAGAAGGTGACGGTCGTTACATGTGACATTGTCTATTCATTGTCAATTTCTCATTACATAATGGAATCCGTTTGCAAATATATATTGTTACGTAAAAAATGTATGACAACTGTTCAGATCAGAATTTCTGTTGGAGCTTTAATAATGCTGATTACTTTGAACAACCCAGAGCGCGATCGGCAGTTATGTTTGAGGTTTGAGTACTATCTCACTGGGAAAACACTGTGTGCAAAGCAGAGAATAGTCTACAGAACATTTTCATTGTAGTTTTTGGTAAATATTTGGAAATTACAATCACTTTATTGGTCACCAGTACGTATACTTGATATTTTGACATCTTATTGAGTGCTTGTAACGGAAGTTACGGTGAAAACTGCAGGCTCGAGAAGTGATGCACCATAGTAATATTTGGTTGAAAACATAGAGTCATTTTGACAGACAGCGTTACTACTGCTACACATTTTTCTTAGTATTTTGTTTCTACTTTATATTACAAAAATTACCATTACAATTACATGATTAAGAAAGAAAATCATTATAATTTTAAAAAAAAGAAAAGAAGTTTTTACTTTGTGAAGAACAACTAACAGGGGGGAGGACGTAAACCTGCTCATGACGAGCTTTAAGTGGAGAAAATGTTTCTGATGTGACAATATGGCGATTTTTGGATGATTTTCGTTATTGTCGGAAGCAATTTTGACAGGTAGGCGCATATCATATGATTTATTTGTTAAATGATTGTGTTAATAAGGGGCTACTGTATCTCCGATTCACTCGGTATTTTATTTCAATGTCCTAGCTAGCGGATTAAAAAAGTTATTCCATGTACAGTTTGAGAATGTCTTTGTTTACAAAGTTGAATCTGTCCTTGCCGTGCCTTTTTTTCGCATTTTAAAAGAAAATACATTGTTTATACATGGTTTAAGCGTGGAATTCATATAGAAAATACATAATCAGTCTTATTTTCCTTCATGAGGTTTTGGGGAGGCATTTATGGCCGAAAAAAACAGGTTTATGCAGATTTTGGCACATGACTGTAACTTTATGCAATTTTGGTTCCCTGATGAGGCCAAGTAATTGGACGAAAAAATGCATTCCTGACTCTACTATGTTAAAATAAAGAACAAAAGCTGATCCAAAGTATCTAATAATATTTTTCAGAGAAACTGTAACAATGCCGAGATATAGGAAGAAAACTTCCCTAACGTTGTATGGTAGGAAAGGCCGGAACCGATCCAAAATAGTAAATGTAGTATCTCCAACTAAAAACTATAAACGGCCTTGTATAAGATCTACACCTATACGGTTTAAACGGCCAATCAAATATTCAAAATCCCCTATTGTCAAAGCAAGGTTAACGACATCACCTAGTAGTCACTCTTCCTTGACAAAGATATACACGGCAACGAAATTGTCGGAATCGCCAGTAAAAATCAACGACTTCATGGTCGATTCTATTTTGGACGAAGTTATTGTGACTCCTGTTAAAATTCAACAAGGACTAAGCATGTGCGTGCAAGAATGTTCACCAATCAGAACATTAAAGTCTAAGAAAACGTTACAATTTGTTCTGATTGGTGAACATTCTTGCACGCACATGCTTAGTCCTTGTTGAATTTTAACAGGAGTCACAATAACATCGTCCAAAATAGAATCGGCCATGAAGTCGTTGATTTTTACTGGCGATTCCGACAATTTCGTTGCTGGGTATATCTTTGTCAAGGAAGAGTGACTACTAGGTGATGTCGTTAACCTTGCTTTGACAATAGGGGATTTTGAATATATGATTGGCCGTTTAAACCGTATAGGTGTAGATCTTATACAAGGCCGTTTATAGTTTTTAGTTGGAGATACTACATTTACTATTTTGGATCGGTTCCGGCCTTTCCTACCATACAACGTTAGGGAAGTTTTCTTCCTATATCTCGGCATTGTTACAGTCTCTCTGAAAAATATTATTAGATACTTTGGATCAGCTTTTGTTCTTTATTTTAACATAGTAGAGTCAGGAATGCATTTTTTCGTCCAATTACTTGGCCTCATCAGGGAACCAAAATTGCATAAAGTTACAGTCATGTGCCAAAATCTGCATAAACCTGTTTTTTTCGGCCATAAATGCCTCCCCAAAACTTCATGAAGGAAAATAAGACTGATTATGTATTTTCTATACGAATTCCACGCTTAAACCATGTATAAACAATGTATTTTCTTTTAAAATGCGAAAAAAAGGCACGGCAAGGACAGATTCAACTTTGTAAACAAAGACATTCTCAAACTGTACATGGAATAACTTTTTAAATCCGCTAGCTAGCACATTGAAATAAAAAACCGAGTGAATCGGAGATACAGTAGCCCCTTATTAACACAATCATTTAACAAATAAATCATATGATATGCGCCTACCTGTCAAAATTGCTTCCGACAATAACGAAAATCATCCAAAAATCGCCATTTTGTCACATCAGAAACATTTTCTCCACTTAAAGCTCGTCATGAGCAGGTTTACGTCCTCCCCCCTGACTAAGTTTATGACTCTTTTGATATAGCACCTCCACCACACCTCGTAAGGAGGCTCTAAAAACTTGAAATTTTCGGACAAAATTGGAGAAATTTTGTACTTACCGAAAGTATTAATACCAAATTATCTCTGTATCTCCTTGCCATAAATAATAGGTCAACACATAGCAACTGGACATTTTATTCAATACATAAAAGAAATATTTATAAAAAAAGTGACGGAGGTTATTTCCATTTATCTGATTATGACCCACAAGCAAGTTTAAAGTCAAAATGATACTGGACTATTAATCAAGCACTACTTTTAATGCTTGATAAATACTTCAAGATTGCCATGTGTTCCTTTAAAACCAGATAGCAAACAAGTGTTCGTCCAAGCCAAACAGATTGGGAAAAATTCCACTCCTAATTAATTCGGGGAAAATAAATATTGTTCATATTATTATAATTATTAAATGTGATTTTACCTTGAAAACCTCATGCAGAATTTAAGACAAAAACAATCTAGAAATGTGTCCATGGGACACAGATGCCCCCACTAAAAACAATTAATTATTAAATCTGGTAATACATGGTCGATGTTGATGCTGAATCAATATGGACATCTTGACATCATAGGTAAGCATCCTGTAAAGTTACAAAACAATTGGTTGAAAACTGTGAGGAGATTGACACACAAGATATTTTAACATATATTTGATAAAAAAAGGCCGTAACTCTAGTAAATAACAAGGTTGATGTTGCTGCCGAATCGATATACACATCTTCACATCAAAGCATCCTGTGGGAGGAGATAGACACACAAACTTTTTTGGGATGGACGGACGCTCAGGCGGACGTGGGACAGATGGACGGAGGGCCAGACATGGCTTAACGCTATATGCCCCCTTGCGATTCGGTGTTAGGGGGCATAAATAATGTAAAGATTGCACATTGTCCCTTTAAATTATAAACTTCAACTCTCAGTTGGTACAATTAATGCAACAATAAGGCTTTGCATGATTTTTATAGGGAACAATACATTGTACTTTGTTGGACCCCCTACAGTTTCTATTATATTTACCAAATGTGCCACTGCATACTGGCACGGATCTAAAAAAAAAATACACCTTTGAACTTTAAGTGGGGTTGTTAATCAAGTTTGAGTGCATTTTCAAGTTCATAATTCTTTTCTATACTTTGCAGATTCATATAGCTTGGATTAGCTTGGGGTTATATTGTGCTTTCCCTCGTTTCTGCCACCCTCTGAATCTGCCCCAGACATTATCGTTGGTTTGAATGAAATGGCATTTCATATTATTTCTTATATGTTTTATTAAATTACCTGCTTCTTTCTTTAATTTTGAAATTAAGGTTATTAAATGTCAAATCTTGTAAAATCTTGCAGTAGCAGTTAAAGGGACTGCAGGTGATTTTGGGTGTGCTTTTATGACCAGACTTATTCATTGACCAATTTTAAAATACTCTTGTAAAACACCTCCACACCCACAAATCCCCTCCCCCCCACCACACCAGCTGCACCCCATCCCTGATTATCTTACATTTATCAGTTTTATTATTAATTTTTTGCTATCAGTTTTACATTTAATTCCAAATTGTATTTTGATTGCAAAACAAGTACTTTATAACGCCTTACTTCCTCGTATGAATTAATACTGAAACTTGTGACCTAGGGTATAAACAAATTAGACACGGATGCCCCCACTGAAAACAATCAGTGTAAAATGTAAAATTTGAAGAAAAAAAGTGCCATAACTCTGGTAATACTGGGTCGATTTCAAAATCAATATGCACATTTTGACATCATAAGGTAAGCATCCTGTAAAGTTTGGAAAGAAACGGAGGAAAACTGTGTGAGGAGATAGACACACAAGATATTTTAACGTAAAAATTGACGAAAAAAGGGCCATAAGTCCGGTAATTCTAGGTCGATTTTGATGTGGAAACAATATGCACATCTTGACATCATAGATAAGCACCCTGTCAAGTTTCGAAGCAATCGGCTGAAAAGTGTGGGAGGAGATAGAAACACAAGATATTTCGAAGTAAAACTTGACGAAAAAAGGGCTATAACTCTGGTAATACTGGATCAATTTTGACGCCGAAATGATATGAACATCATAGGTAAGCACCCTGTCAAGTTTCGAAGCAATCAGTTGAAAAGTGTGGGAGGAGATAGATACACAACATATTTTCACGTAAAATTTGACGAAAAAGGGGCCATAACTCCAGTAATACTGGGTCAATTTTGACGCCGAAATGAAATGTACATTTTGGCATCATAGATAAGCATCCTGTAAAGTTTCGACGCAATTGGTTGAAAACTGTGGGAGGAGATAGACACACAAACTTTTCAGGACGGACGGAAAGACGGACGGACATGGCTAATGCTATATTATGCCCCTTCACCATTTGGTGGTGGAGGCATAAAAATCAAAGACTGCTTACTTCTTTATAAACACTACATAAACAAGACTGAACATGAGAGCTCATTCAGTGCACTTACCGGTATACATTTCTTATGAAACTGTTACAAAAACGGGTGTGACTGGTTTATTTATATATTTGATTAAATCCATACATAGAAGGTGACGAATACCTGCTTAAATTCTAAGCCAAACAAAGGACATAATTCTGTAATAAATTAGGCAATCAACAATCGGTGATGTAGAGGGACACAAGGTCATCAGTTGTTATGTGTACATGAAGTTTGGGAACAACCCATTCAAAACTGCTTGAGGAATGCAAGTAATAGAAATGTGTTACGGGACATTAGGGACACAAATGTTACTCTAATGAATTGAACTTAATGTTGTTTAACGGCTCATCAACACAGTATAGGTTATTTAGAGCCGCCCCAGAGAGAGGGGAAGGATACATAGGAATCCGGGAACCTGCCCTACTTTTATTATCCAAGATTCCTACGGTTCTTTAACGTGCTCGGAGTATAGACCGATACACGGGACCGCCAGGTTTACGTCCCCATCCGACGGACGAGGCTAAGGGAAAGTGTCTTGCCCAACAGCACACCGATGAAACTCAGTGGCACCACGGAGGATTGAACCCGGGGCCTCCGGTTATAAATCCGCCACGATACCGACTGCGCCTGGAGACTAAATTAACCGCCGGACTCCCGCCCTGTTACTCCAATGATAACTTTAAGTCATTTGCTAGCTAAAGCTCATCTTCTGTAATTAAATCTGCGTACATTCTTAAA